>JABYPW010000627.1:0-22761 GCA_016880775.1 Phymatotrichopsis omnivora
CGTATCCCAGAATACCTACGTGAGACGGCAAAAGAAATTTCAATGGATGAATAACCATTTCCGCTGCACCGTGTGTAATCGTGGAGTAAAGATGGAATTATACAGGCACATGCCGGGAAAACTTTTTGAGGTAACTAGCAGGGTTCAGACCTAATTGAAACGTTTGAAAAATATCAATCACGGTTAATATTAACGTGGAAAAATGTCCAAAATCGTGGTTACGTTATTAGGCCTCTCGGGCATAACCCAAACGTTTCCTTCCGTGAAAACACTTTCTTCCAACGAAAATCACAGTCTTATCTGCTGCTGGGTGATCAAGGTTATCGAATCCATCATGTATTGGAGGTGAAAGATTCTGCTGACACAGCAACAAAATACAAAACTATACTGTCTCTAAGCTATGCACAGCCACACAACCATAATATTCGTACTACTTCCGCCAATAGAAACCCTCCCCTACACACTGGGGATAATGCCATGTAGCGTACTCTGATATGTAGTTTGGTTCGGGGTGAATGAAAAATTGTCCAGGAAATTGTTCGTCCCCATACACGTATCGAACTACTTCCTGAGTAGACTACACATCTCCAAGGATTTGCGGTGGCGAAGGGTTATATTGACCACCTCGCACTCGTCAACAAACCATGGCGCTAAATCATGCAAAGCTTTCGCCTGCGAAACGTCAAGATCCGTGTGCAAGATATGCCTCGATTTCTTGACCCGATCAAAAATGGTCCTTCAATTCTAGACCTGATGGTGTCGTAGAACATTGCAAATACTACAACGAAATTGCAGCGCGTTGAAATTACATCTTCCATTAAGACTATCCCCCGCTCAGCGGAAACTAGGCGATCGCTGCAAACTTTCAACACATTGCTACCTCTCGAACGTTTCTTGTTCACCACTTGTGAACTGTCGTAGTTAACAATACGGCCGGAGCCTACGCTGGAAGCACCCACTTCCGAAAATATTTATAAGTCCAACTAAACTGTCGGCGCTCTCGCCCCGCTACATCAACGAGAAGTTGGACGTAAGATTAGGCTACGGTGGTTTGGAATGTTTTCAGAGAGAGAATCACTAAGCATTGGACAGATCGGTTCCTATATTGCCTGTGACCATCACCTATCTCAATTTACGTTTATAGACGGAGGGCTCACGAAAAATTGTGGAAGAGCCAGTACCTGCGCTTGCAATGGCCCCCGGCGGAGATGCTATATGTCGGGCGCTTCGAGGGTTTTCGAAACAACAGGTATTCAAGATTTATTCTCCCTTAAGCCCGGAGCATTTTGACCTTCTTTGAAGATGAACTTGCTGGTGTAGAAGAGGATGGAGAGTAGTGGTATTTATATACTCTTTAAGTGGTATCGAATGGAGTTGATTGTTATGGTTTTTTCTAGCACGACGTTTATCCCGGTGGTGGTTTCCGGGAGATACCTCGAGCAGGCAAGCTAGATACGTTATTTACGGCTGCTTTCGAGGCTATGTTAAAGATGCAGGTACTGGAAGACTGGATATTTAATTTATTAAGTGCATATTCGACCAAAACAGCATTCCATCGCCCACGCTAACATAGAATTTACCTTGCGACTGTTATCCAGTGTACAGTTTCCATGTTTGTTCTTCAAGGAGGATAGAAACCGGTAGACGCGTTTCAAAATACACGAGACAGAATATCCTTATTACTGAAGATAGAAGTCTCAGTTGATAGATTTCTGAAAAAGGCGGTGGAAGAATCTGGAAATGGATTATAGCACTTAACCATGAAATCAGTCACAGATCACACCTCAGTTTTAGTTTCGTGGGTAAAAAATTGTGTGTCACGTTTATTTGGTATCGAGTTAATATTATCAGTTAAAAAAACGCTGCTCCTTTTTTCATTTTTTTTTCCCCACGACCCATGAATAAATTCACGTAATTACGTTTAATTGCTTCGTTAGTGTATACCAATATGTGCCCTCTGCAGACAAACGAGACTTGCCCTAAACATTTGTCGCAATTTTGCTTCACGTTTGAAATGATTTTGCTCTCTCATTCCCGCTTTCATTCTTGAAGCACATGCACCCGAGTACATGTACCAACCATTGCTAAATTCGGCGTAACGACCCTCAGGCGGGGAACCCCTTGGGACAAATCGATAACTTTGTTAGAGGTGAACTTTGTGCGCTCTTATTCAGCATTAACAAGGATGTTTATTGGATATACATGAACTACTCCAATGATCCACGCAAAGCCAAAAATTTTTATTCACCCGGAACCAAACTACAGAACCGACTACGCTAGATGGTCTCATCCCCAGGTTGTAGGAGAGGGTTTCTATTGGCTGAAGTAGTGCGAGTGTTATGGTTATGTGGCTGTGCGTCGTAGTTGGTGTTGTGTGGTGGTGGTAGGGTTGTGTGGCTGTGCATAACTTAGCGACTGGATAGTTTGTATTTTGTTGCTGTGTCAGCAGAATCTTTCACCTCCATTACATGACGGATTCGATAAGCTTGGTCACCTAGTAGTAGATAGGACTGTAATTTTTGTTGGAAGAAAGTGTTTTCACGGAAGGAAATGTTTGGGTTTTGCCTGAGAAGCGTAATAACGTAACCACGATTTTGGACATTTTTCCACGTTAATATTAACCGTGATTGATATTTTTCAAACGTTTCTGTTAGATCTGACCCTGCTAGTTACATAAAACAGTTTTCCCGGCATGTGCCTGTATAATTCCATCTTTACTCCACGATTACACACGGTGCGGCGGAAATGGTTATTGTTCTTATTCATCCATTGCAATTGCCTTTGCCGTCTCACGTAGGTATTCTAGGATACCGAAGTACAAGTGAATCAAATAGTTTTGAAGTTTTATTTTGGGCTCGGGGACTCCTTTCAGGCTACCCATTGCATGGTTAATTTCGGTAGTAAACTCTACCATTGGGTTATTCTAAGGTAACATAGACATAGGTTTTTTTTTGTTTTTATTTTTTTGATTTTGATTTCCAGAATTACTCCGAAAAAAATCGTGTAGTGGAATATGCCTGAAATGCATTTTAAAGGCTTTACAGCCTAGCGCCAGAGGTAAATTTCTAAACGTAGTGGATAAAAAATATAAGTCTGTGAGTGACATGTCATGAATTGTTTAATGTCTCTGTACCACTTTTGCCCCTATAATTTTGAAATACTTGAAGGATCTTAGAGATGAAATGTCTTGATAATCGATAATAGTAAGATAGTATATTTAGTATCACAAGTTGACAGTAGCAAAAAAAAAAAATGAAATTCTATAGTCTAACATCACAACTTATTATCCAAAAGAGAACACACTAATAATATGTTGAATGCTGATTTGATTCATAAATAATAATAGGCAAAAAAAATGCAAGCTGATAGTCCTCCTTCTTGGTATTAGACATCCACAACTTTCAATGTACAGAGATAGGACTGGCCTATACTCACTACTAGGAAATGGCAGATCGATGTCATATCTATGGCCTAGCTACCATGTTAGAGACTAAGTATAGCTTAGTTCAAGAAATATTCGAATATTTTATTCCACCTGCAAGTTAGACTAGAAATGATTATAGCCATTCAAGGTCATCTGGATATTCAGCCCATATACATATAAACTTGAGCTTCTAGCTACAATACAAATCTACTGTAGTTTCTATATATTGCTCTATGACCTAGCCACTACTGATCCTCTACATAGCTATGCCCAGCTACCCATACTACTAATCAAAGTAGATAGGGAGGAAAAATGGGAGCTGGATAAAATTTCAGACAGCCACTTGTACTGAAGGCATCTACAGTATCTGGTATAGTAGCATATATATATAAAACTAATGTATAGGCTGGCTGAGTTCTTAGATGAGGCCTAAGACATTAATATCTTCTATGAATAGTATCCACATACACATAGCCCTATCAGTAATATATAATATATTCTTATAGGAAGTTAAACCTAAAGGAGGACTTGTTATAATAGGTGTCCTCATGAAAGGCTCAGTAACTTACAAGTACCACTTAATAAGGCATATTACTCAGCAAACTCAGATATCTCAATGTCTAAGTCTAGATCTATAAATACAAGTTACAATAGAAGAATAAGAGAAGAATGTAGTTCAAGAGGTAGAATGAATATATTCTTGAAGCTTATAATTAGTCTATAGACTAAAGAGGAAAGGAATAAAAGACTAAGAACATCGACCAAGACCCGTCTTAAAGACTTTTCCATATAAAGAAATGACTTACAAATGATATAAGAGATTATATAAGAAATATAATATAAAAGAAACACTATGACATATTCTGACTAACCCAAATCACTAATCCAATATTCCTAGGAGTCATAATAGAAGTGATTAGCAATATTATGAGAATAGATCCCTAATTTTAGCACAGATGATCATCCTATGAGATAGCTCAATTAGCTTAGAGGTCATACCATTATGACTGACCAGGTCATATAAGTTACCTAAGTTATCCAATCATGTGTTAGGGTGTATACCAGTGGTTACTATATATTAATCAGATCTTAGATAATATAATAGAGGTGACATATTCCAGTCTTCAGAGGCTAGAACCTGCACTTGATAGATAATATCTGCTTAACTATGAATAGGATTATCAACTGAAGTTGCTCATCTAATGTAACATATTATTGTGTATATCCCTAGTACCTAGGCTAAAACACTACACCCCTCATAAATATGTGTGCCCTTATACATATAGGGTTATTAGCTTACTTCATTTTTGTGAGGTTGTTGCCCTGATACTAGACAACAATTACTGAGGGTAAACCCCCTCTTCCCTAATACTACAAGTAAAGAAATAGTTCCCTAAAGAGGGCTAACACCTATGTCCATATAAGGACATAACTATTAGCCTTTGTACATTAAGGATTAGAGGATTTATATCCTTCTCCACTTTTTCCTTTACCTGTCCTCCTCTGGTCTCTTAGCATTCTCTTCAGTATAGGGTTGGTCTTTTCAGAACTTGACTAGCACATCAATTGGTTCTCCATTCACTACGAGGTTATATAATGATTCCTATATTCCATACTCATATGGGTATTATTTGTAAAGAACAAGGTACTCATTTTGTTTACATTATCTATTAAAATAGACCTTACCTATTCACTCAACAAAGTATTCCTCTTAACCATTATCTTGTTCTAGAGCCCATACTATATGTGTTAGGTATTTCTCTAAACTGTGGTTTGGTTCCAGCTAGGAGATATGAAATACAGGCTAAATCTTCCAACTAAAGAGGACCTTGAGATTGTATGCCTAAGGTCCAACATTGGAGATCACATGAAATAGGACTAGGAATTTGGTGTCAAGTTCCTTCAAGGGTTTGAGGTTCAGAAGGTTATCTTTTCTCAGAAGGACTAAGGACCCTAGTTCCTGGTTTGTGAATGCCTTATGTTTGGTATCATACCACTTCACCATCTTTTCTTATATAGTTAGCAGTCATGCTTGGACATCCTTCTATTTGTGTCCTAGTTCCTATGATCTTTTAGAGATTTTAATCATTGCAACTACATTAGGGGAAGGGTGGTAGCTGTAGTTAGTGAAAAAGGGTGTTTGCATGGTAGAGGATAAAACTGAGTTATTGTAGGCAAACTATGCTAGTAGCAAGAGTGAAGCTTAGTTAGTTTAGTTTTATGTAACATAGTTCTATAGGTATGCCTACAAGCTCTAATTCAATCATTCAGTCTAGCCATCTATTTAGGGGTGCACCATCATAAAGAGTGATAATTTGATTCCCAGGGTATTTATAGTCTATTTCTACTAAGCCTGAAACTTAGGGTCTTGGTTAAATACAATATTTATTATAAGGCTATGATGTTTCTAGATCTCAGAGATGAAAATGTTGGCCAGGTTTTTAGAGGTAGTATTAGTGCTGAGAGGTATGAAGTGCACTATTTTTGAGAACTGGTCTATAATAACATAAATTTATGTATGCCCATTAGAGGGAGAAAGTTTAGTGATAAAGTTAATATAGATTCTTTCCCATGGCCTATAGGGTAGTTTTAGGGGAAGTAGTTAGCCATAAGTATTATATTACCTGGCCTTATTCATTTGACAGGAGTGGTAAGCTATAACATATTTCACTATATCATTTCTGAGCTTTAGCTAGTAGAAGTCCCTAGTAACTAGCTTATAGAGCTTGTCTTAGCCTGTATGGCCTATTGCATGGTGATTATACTATGCCTTTAAAACTGAAGTATAGAGATGTGAGGGATAAACCATAGGTTATTATAATTAAGATTACTATCCTGGATTTCATAGTTTAGGTATAAGCTTGTTGATGATGTCCTAGCTTTCTAGGTTAGAGACCAAAGTCCTACATATGTGCTCAATTAACTCTAGGTGAATACTAAATGCTATTATTTTAGATGTAGTAATATATTGACCCAATATGAGGAAACAGAGTTTGCACTCTGGTGCCCTCTCTGTAGGGACATTGTCCCTATGTTATAATAGTACATCAGCCTTGGTGTTCTTGGTACCTGGTCTGTAGATGATACTGTATTCAATTGTGCCCAATTTCTCTATCCACATTACCTGCCTACATGATAAAACTCTGGTTATGTCAAAATACTCCAGATTTTTGTGGTTAGTCAATACAAGAATTGGATGTATGGAGCCTTCACACCAGTGCCTCTATTCCTTGTATAAGGATGTATAGAGTGGCAGCATTTCCTTATTGTAAATTTCATAGTTGCACTCTAGGGGCTGTATCTTACAAAAGAAGTAGATAATAGGATGTAAGGAGCTGTCTAGGAACTAGTGGGAGAAAACCCCACCAATGGCAAAGTCATTTACATCAGTTTCTATGGTAAGGGGGGGGCTAGGGTCATAATAGGTAAGGATAGCTATAGAGGTGAAGCATTTCTTAAGCTCAGAAAAGGAGTCATCTTTAGTTTTTACAGCACTTCTATAGCATGTCTTTCTTGGTCAGTGTAAAGGACAACTCCTTCAGCGATATAGCTGATCCTCAGTCTGTATCAGGGCTTAGGGGTAAATCAGGATGGAAGAAGATACACAACTCTTTGGAGGGCTTAGGAGGTGCATATAGAGAGAGGCAATGATGTGCTAAAGGTTTATGGGAATAACCCTTTTATTCCTGTGATGTATACTTAAGATACTGTGTGAAGAAGAAAGAAAAGAAATATAGGACTACGCAACTTTCCTTCTCCTTATATACCAATTACCAAGAGCACTGCCTCCCTTCTAGTACAGTCTCTGTAAAACCTGTTTTGTCTATATAACCCTTTCCCATATATCATTCAATCTAAACACTATTCTCAGGACCTCCGCAAGGCAGAAAGCTAAACATGAGTGACTATACATGACTGATTGATACTTTATGATTCATAACACAGAATTCTAAAGAACATTACTGACAGTAGTAAATATAAGGAGAACATAATAATTAAGAAAGTACATGACCACAGTTCATCACATTATCCCCCTCTTTAAGCTGCAACTCTTGTGACAGCTAGGAATACTTCTTCTCTCAGGTGGTCATCTCTTACATTCTCCACTATTTAGCATAATCTTTCCCTAAGATTTCCAAGCTAGATATGTAGGGGCATTAGTGGGGAATACTGGTACCTTGCTGAGTCTCTATTGACTTCCTCTAGTTGTACCCTGGTTAGTGTTTTTCCTTGATCTCCAGGAACTGGGGATCAAGAGGAACTATTGGTACCAGTGGGGGGGTGTATCTACTAGGACAGGCAGATACTTTTGATATTGGCGCATACTGCCAATAAGGTTTTTCAGGGTCCACATTAATGACTTATGAACTAAGGGGTGATATGGGGAAAATAGGTGGTAAGACCTGTTCCTCCTATTGCTACAACTGCTAGTTTAAGGTAAGCCATAGCTAGGGAGTGTAAAGCAGTAGCTCCTGGGGTTGGGGCTTTTCTTAGGGCAAGACTAGTACCTAACTCTAGTTTGTGACTGTTTTAAGACCCAATAACTGAGGGTCTTTAAGGGGTTCCTCCTTCACTATACTGTCTTCAGGGGAGGTACAAATTCATCCATATTAATCGAAAACAGGTACAACTATGGTGGGAGATAGGGAGACCTCTGTCATTTCCTCATCTGCATCATAGCTTAGGCTTTTTGGGGAATTAGTAGTAGAACTCATCGATGAGCTCCTGGGAGTGCTCAAGGTGTTAGGAAAGCTCCTATATAAGCTTACAGTACATGACCTATATGACAAGGTAGCAAAGAGTTCTACCCACTTGAAGGTATTTAGAGTTGAGAACACTGTTAACTTCATACTCTTGATCTCCTTCAATGACAATCAGGGGAGTTGGAGAATTTCAATGGCCTAGGACTAGTTTAAGTTTGCTTGCTAGTTCTAGTATAGAGATGTGGAAGACTAGATGGATCTTCACAGAGTAAGGAAGCTTAAGTTTATATACTCGAGTTCTAACTCTTGCTAGAACTTTGAATGGACCAAGTCTTTTGTGATCAAGTTTCTTAGATAGCCTCTAAGTGTACAGATTCCTAGCATTTAGCTCAATCTTTTCTCTATCTTCTATCACAGGTGCTAGTTTTCTTGACTAATCTGCTGCTTCCTTCTAGCTTACTTATACATAAGCGATTTCTGCCCTACATAAGTCATGCACTTCCAGTAGTCTGGTAGTGAAATGCTTGACACTTTCAGGGGTGTTTGACCTTCTCCTAACATCTATATCTATTACAAAATGTGGGTAGTATCCATAGCTTACATAGAATAGGCTAACTTTCATAGTTGCTAATTATTGGTTATTATAGCTGAACTCTGCGAGGGGAAGCAGGGATGCCCAATCATCCTGCTAATAATGGTAATAAATCTGCAGATACTGTTCTAGAACTGAGTTTATTCTTTCTATCTGACTATCTGTCTATGGGTGGTAGGCCATGCTGAGATTGCTTTTAATTTTTAAAACCTTATATAGGGACTTCCAGAACTCTAAAACAAATTGGGTACCATAGTCAGAGGTAATGTCCTTTGGTAATCCATGATGTTTCTATATGTGATGTAGGTACAGAGTTACTACATCTTCACTTGTTGCTTTTTCTATTGTAGGGATGTAGTTCACTATTATAGTTAGGTGATCCACTACTACAAGGATTAGATCATATTCCTTGCTTGTTGGTAATCCTACTATAAAGTCCATGGATTCTGAATTCTAGGGTTTTTTGGTTATTTCCAGGGGCTTCAAAGTGCTAAAAGGTACATGTCTGACAGGTTTTGCTCTCATGCATACTTCATAATAGCTGATGTATTGGCTGATGTATTTCCACAATCCTGGCCAAAAATAATCTCTTATGTTATTGATGACTCATTTCTTTAGATAGAAGGGTATTTATAAACAGTTATCGGTCATTTCTATACTCTTTCCCTTCCTTCTCTCTTTAGTCTATAAACTAGCAATGAGCCTTAAGAATATATTTATTCTTACTCTTGAACTTTACTTCTCTTCTCTCTTCGATGTAGGAAAGCATATTTGTGGATCTAGACTTATAACCATTGAGATATCGGAGTTAACTCAGTAATACTTTCTTTGTTGAGTGGCACTTACACTTTACTAAGCCTTATCACCCTGAACACATATACCATAACATAAGAGCACTATTCCCCAGCTGAATATGAAAAGGCCAGCTAAGCGAAAATCTATTCCAGACTGAGAAAAGGTTGAGAGCTCCCAGGCCTCAAAGAAGAGTAAGAGTAAGGACCAGGTAAGTCAGGTAGTAGACATTCCTGACTCATGGAAAGAGGGGGATTACATCCCCATGATTTGAAATTATTGCATGGAATTTTGTTTATCTCTGAAAGTTTTAGAATTTTTATGTGTTCTCTTTCTTTTATCAAAAGGATTGTTTGCTTTGCTTTGCCTTGCTTTCTTAAGTTTTGATTTTCTATTAGGAACTAGTATTCTATGGTGATAAGCTATAGTTCTTGGTGAGATAGCCACCAGTATTGAGGTATATATTTCTTATTGATGATACTAATCCTGTTTGTCTGAGGATGGCCTGAAGGCTGAAATATGCTGGTCATGTAACAAGCTACTACTCACTGTTAGCATTGTTCTTTACCTCCCAATACCCTACAAACCTGCACCTTTCAAGCCCCATATTTATTTGTTAAATATTAGGCTCTGGCCACAAGCTTCCCTGGAGAGATTAGGGAATGTATCTACTATGTCTATTGTATCATCTATGAAAGAAGGCCCTGCTTAGGGTATATGTATTAAGGTTCCAGTAACTCTTCACTAGAAAACTCACACTCTTACAGGGAGCAAAGCCCATGCTGTTATAGGAATTGCTAAGCTTGACAATGTCACCACAGGAGCCATGATCAGTGACCACTTACCAGTTCTAAGGATCAAGTGAACTATCCTAATCAATGTTTATACCTATGATAGTTCCTGCAAGCAGGAGTGGTACTACACCTTTAAGCTCCAGATATAGGTCATTAACTATTGTGAATTTATTGACTTCAATGTTACCCCTACTCCTACGGATATCAACATATATTTACTAGTCAAGTAGTTCTATGACTATGAGCCCTGCATTGACTATGACAAGCTAGAGTTGGTCTCCTTTCCTTCAGGGAAGTGGCAGAAACACCTTGTACCACCCAAGGTAGAAATGGTATCCACCTTCTCTCTCCTTAGTGATGATGACTTCTACACCAACAATTAAGCAGTTGGTGGCTGATTAGTGGGGTGGGTGGACACCCTGATCAATGAAGCAGTTTTTTGCTGTTGGTATGCAGCTATAACAAGAGTACCTATTCTGGATATTTCTAGTATATTCTTGTAGGCTTCCTCTACCTCCTCCTCTACTACCTCTAAAGGATCTAAATAGGAATAAATCTTTCCTATAGTCTTCTCTAAATAGCTTACCTCTGCACTCCCTCCTTATCATAAATGGGACTGCAAGATTAACCTAAAAGAAGGTGCAATGCCTCCGTAGGACCCTCTATACAAGTTATCAGAAACCAAGTTCTAGGCCCTGTGGGAATACATTACTAGGATAATAGAAGAAAGGAAAATTCATCCTTCTAAATCTCTTGTAGGAGTACCTATCCTTTTTGTTAAGAAGGTTGATATATTCCTTTGGCTATATGTGGACTACTATAGCCTTAACAAGGTGATTATCTAGAACAGGTATCCCTTGCCCCTGATGACTGAACTGCAGGATCATATTAGTACCTCTCAATAGTTTCCCAAGCTTGACCTGAAGAATAGGTATAATATCATCTACATAGCCAAAGGTGATGAGTGGAAAACTGCATTTAGAACTAGGTATAGTCAGTTAGAATACCTAGTCATACCCTTCAGCTTGTCGAATGCACCCTCAGTCTTTCAGGAGATGATGAATACCATTATCTATGATCTCCTAGATCTTAGTATCATTATTTACTAAGACAACATACTCATCTACACAGAAACAAAGGAAGAGCATGATTATCTGGTCTAGGAAGTTCTTTGCTACCTATATGAGAACAAACTTAACTTGAAGCCCTGTAAGTGTATTTGGGCAGTTCATGAGGTCAAATTCTTAGGCTTTGTGATCTCAGAGGAAGGGGTATCGATGGTAGAAGACTAGGTCAAGATAGTTTAGGAATAGCCCATTCTATCTACAGTGTATGATGTTTATACATTCATAGGATTTGCTAACTTCTATAGGATCTTCATCAAAGGATTCTCAATGTTAGCGACTCCTATAATGAACCTCACCAAAAATGACTAGCCATGGACCTATGGTATTAAGGAATAGCTTACCTTTGACATGCTCAAATAGCTATTTACCACTGCTCCTATACTAGTCTACTATGACTATGCTCTCCCCCTAGTTGCTCAAACTGATACTATTGATTTTGCTATTGGAGGTTTCCTCTAGCACCAATTCCTTAATAGATCTCTTCAACCTATAGCATTCCACAGTTGGAAGATACATCCCCTAGAATGCAACTATGAGATCTATGACAAGGAGATGCTAGCTATAGTCAACTGCCTCTACTAGCAGTAGAGACATTGGTGTTCTGGATTAGCCTATATAGTGATAGTCATCATGGACTACAAGAATCTTGAGTACTTTTAATCAACTAAGGTCTTCTCCCAATAGTAGTTAAGATGGATGGAGAAAATGGGTAACTTTGACTTTCGCATTGTCTACTAACTAGGGATCTACAACACCAAGGCTGATGTTCTCTCATGCTATAGGGACCATGCTCCTAGAGAGGGGGCACCTGAGCAAGGGCTCCTCTTCCTTGAAAAGGGTCAGTATATTGCTGCCATTGAAAGATCACTGACTGCCCTACATCCTACCTTTTTTAAGGGAATAAAGAAAGCATCTGTTTAGAAACCAGAGTATTAAGCCTATCTCCAGACTCCCACTGAACACTATTCAGTGTCTTAGGGACTTCTAAAGTACAATGGCCTCTAGTACATTCCCTCATTCCTTCGTCAACAGGTCCTTAAGTCTAGATATAACTAGCTGGTGGCTGGCAATTTGGTTGGGATAAGATGTATAAGCTTATTGATATAGACTTCTACTGGCTAACTATTAAGAAGGATATCACCAAGTATGTAGCCTCTTGTAATTAGTGCCAGAGGAATAAAGCATAGAAACATAAAGCCTATGGTAAACTCCTTCCTCTGGAGGTTCCCTATCATCTGTGGGAGTCAATATCCATGGACTTCATTACAGACTTTTTTCTTCTTCTGGTAGCTTTACCTAAATATAGGTTATTGTGGATTGTTTCAGCAAGATAGCGTACTTTATACCCTTAGGGCCGAATGCGATATCCCAGGTTCTAGCTAAGACCTTTGTCTCTGAAGTTTAGAGGTTTCATAGGCTACCAACCAACATAGTCTCAGATAGGAATCCCAAGTTTGACTCCTTCTGAATGGGAGTGATAGACAAGCTTACAGTTAAACTCTCTAAGTCCATAGCAGCCTATCCCTAGACTAATGGCTAAACAAAAAGGTTAAACCAAATCCTGGAAGTATACCTTATAGCATATGTCAACTTTGACCAAATAGATTAGGTCTTTTTCCTACCCTTAGCTGAGTTCGCATACAATAATACTTAGTCTTCCTCAATAGGCTCTTCCCAATTCTTTACCAATTTTGGGTTCTATATATCATTGGATGCTATGCAGTAAGTCACCTTTTTAAGGGCACTGAGGAACTTCAACACTCATAGTCTGACCTTCAGCAAAGGCTCCTTGATGCCCAGGTTAAATCAGTTGCCTAGTATGAAAAACATTGCCAGGAATTCCCCCCTAGCTAACCCTGGTAACCTTGTTCTCCTCAAATGATAGAATCTTCTATCCCTATGACCTTTACACAAGCTGGACTCCAAGTTTGCTGGCCTATGACAGATTGTCAAGATACTGGGAGAAAGGGCTTATAAGCTCAAACTACCCTTCTCCTGGAAGATACACCCTGTGTTCCATATCTCTCAGCTTGAACCCTACTGAGAGTCAACTATTTTTCCCTGAACACCTACCCCTAACCTACAGATCAAAGATGGGGAGCAGTATAACTTTGTTAAGGAAGTCTCCAAAGTCTAATTATATTAAAGGTCCAAGAAACTCCATTACTTTGTTCTGTAGGAGGGATACTCCAATGCTGAGGGCTCATAGGAACCTGAGGAAAACCTTTGAGTAAATAGTGAACCTATAGAGGAATTAGTTAACTATTGTCGACGTTATCTAAATGCTAAAGAGAGAGCTATGGAAGAAGAGGATGCTCAACTGTGTAAGCGAAGGAGATGGAACTGAGTAAGTAACCCTTCCTTCTATTAAGGTTCATGATGATCACTCTAGGAGTTAGGCACAGTACTGTGCTAGGACACTCAGCCCTAACCAGGTCTCCTTCTTGTAAGCTGGAGATCACATATCCTTTGACCTGATCATGGAGACATACCTACCTGTCTGTAGTGATGAACCTCTACTAACCTGTTGACTATTATGCATAGGGACTATGCACCTTATGAGGGGTGTAGTATTACAGATAACTGTACCTTATCTTGTCCTCCCTTGGATCACTAATGTACAGATAACTGTACCAAGTGGTCTACCTATGTACTAGGACATGCAAAAGTCAACTAGAAGGTATGTTAGAACCTGTGATCACTCTATAAGCCACAGAACCATGTGATGGGTGTTGTTGCCACTGAGCTATGACTAAGTAAGGTAAGGTATTGACAACATGACATACATGAGATTGGACATATAGGATTGATGACAGGACTTGTCACCCTTATCTCATCGTGATATGCTGATCAGTCACATCGTTGGGGGAAAAGGAATTAAGGAGTCTCTTCTCTGAAAGTCGTAAACAATCATACTAATCCTTTCTTCAATTCTCTGATCATAAAACTGATCTCCTTCTAGGGAATTGTGAAAGAATAGGGGAATCATGATGGAATGTTTCTATAGGTTTCATTTTATTTGTAAAGTTTCTCTATAGCTACTTGGTCAGAATTGGGTATTCAAGAGGGAGTGGACAAGCAATATATTTTGTTTCTTCTTCTTCTGTCTATAGCTGTCATATGAATTCTTGTACTATCTTTGAGCCTCAAGAATATATTTTGCTTCCTTTTCGATAAAATATCTATCTTCTCTTAACTCCTCGACAAAGGTAGAAAATATAAGTAGTTATAACTTGCCAGTTGAGATATCTGAGTTCACTCAGTAAGACTGTCTTTTGAAGCTTCTTCTGCCTATACCTGTATATATATCCTCAATAAGTCTCCTGTCACAGTTTGTATTTATCATTATTCTTGTCATCATACTTCCTCATCAAGGCCTGTAGATTTGAGGAGGGAGTATATACCTTTTTGAAGCTAAAATGATCCCTCGATGTTTGTCCTTTATATGTACACTTCTGACTGGCTTTATTTTCCTTAGCCTATTTGAGTTTAGCTCCTTATAGGTATAGGAGCTTGGTTGGTTCCATGGTGCAGCTGGATTTTAGTTTGTCCTTCTTATTAGAAGAGTCTGTTTTAGGGTGTCCCTTAGTTTTCTTACTCGGCCTTTAGTACTCGGGCTTCATGTCAGCCTGAATAGACCACAGTGTCTTACATAATATTCTGGGAGCTTCATCTATCTGCTGACCTACTGTGATAACCTGGTTGAACTACTCCTATATTATTGAATATTGTGGAGAGTAGCTAATAGCTAATACCTTTTAGAGCTCAGTGTAGAGATCCTGGTAGACCCAATCCTTGAGGGTGGTATCATTGTATTAGTACACTATGTTGAGAGTCCTCATATAGATGATGCAGTTGAGGATTAGACCTGTGTACTTGGCCTTGACTAGCTTAAATATATAGCTAGGCTTTAAGGTATATGCTCTGAAGTTTAACTATATATCTTCTATGAAGTTCTCCTATTGGGCTAAAGGAGTAGTCCACCTACTATGGTTGATTCTCTACTAACTAAGTGCTGACCCTATAAATAGGGTTAAGGTAAACAGGATTTTTAATAGGTTAGTTATGAAGGATTGGCTCTGGAGGGCAAAGTAGGTTTCTAGCTATAGCTGGAGTTTGAAGATTTCTTTAGCTTTGCTAGAGAATTTATCAGGTGTTATATATTAGGGTCCCTTAAAAGGCCAGGAACTACTGTAGTAGAGGTGGTGTTAGACAATTTTCTTAGGAGAGAGCCCTTAGTAGAGGAGGAGGAGGAGGAGTAGTATCTTGCAGGTTTTACAAGGCTCCCAATATGATTTCCTCCATATCCATTCTTGTAAGGGGTTCCTCCCTCAGAGTTGGTGAAGGAGGAGGGCTTATTATGGTAACCATTCTCAATGGTCCTAGGGCTTATTCCTGGTACTTCTATAAGAGGTCTATTAGTCCTCTACTTCTTTAGTGTAGGGGTACCTCCAGGGTGGTTCCTTTCTAAGTTGATAAAAGTAGAACCATGTCTTCTAGTCCACTATGGGTTCCCTTACCACTGATGATATAGGAGAAAGGGCAGCATCTACAGACCTCTTATATTAGCTGTAGAGGATGTGGTAGTACTCTGCATAAGCCTCTACTTCCTTGAGCCTCTCCTAAAGGTCCTTGATATATTGATTGAGCATTATAATATAGGCTAACTCCCTTCCCCTCATCCTCAGCTCCACTTCTTTTGAATTAAGCTAGGATTATAGAGATTCTTTTTTAGATTTTAGGGAGGTGTTCTTATCCCTGAGGTGATTGTTATCTATCTATAACTCTATTAAGAGTTGCAAAGAGTCCACCACCTAGAATTCTTCCCTACCTACTCCTAACTCCTTGATCAGTGAATTGTTCTCAGTTGTTAGCTAGTTGATCATAAGAGCATATTCAAGATTTATGTGCTCTCTAATCTTCTAGGTATAGAATGAATTTTTATCATTCTGCTCCTTTAAGAAGTTGACTGCCTATAGGAGTATGTTTGTTACTCTTTAGGGGAATAAGGCTAGGACAGGAGGAAGCTTCTTGCCCATCTAGTTATATATTAAGATAGTTAAGAAAATGATGCTCTAAACTTCACCCATTTACTTCTAGAAATCTTCCAGAAGTTGGGACTTGATTTGTTAGTTGGTATCATCTCCAATAAAGTCCTAACTTAGAGAAATACTAAGTCAAGCTCATGGAAAATATTTTCTATAGAGATTTGAACTTTCTCTACAAAGATTTTAGCCATATTATCAAGCTGGATGGAATTTTTTAGGATTCATTTCCATAAGCATGTTGAGACTGAGTTAGAGTATCATAGTTTATAAAGGGTTTAGCCCTAGAACAGAGTAAGGGCCATTGTGGCATCAGGTATAGGGGTGTTATTGCTAGCTATAACTTAAGAATATAGTGTTACAGTAGTTGTCTTCACAAAAGGCTCCGTAACCTCCAAATGCCACTTAACAATGTGTATTACTGAGTAAAGTTAGATATTCTAACATCATAGTTTAGATCCACAAATACAAGTTCCTACAGAAGAAAATAGAACAACATAGTTCAAGATATAGAATGAATATATTCTTAATGCTTATAACTAGTCTATAGACTAAAGAGAAAAGCAAGGAAAGACTAAGAACATCGACCAAGACCCGTCTTAAATACTTTTCCATCTAAAGAAATAACTTGGAAATGATATAAGAGATTACATAAGAAATAGAACCTAAACGAAACTCCATGATATATTCTGACTAATCCAAATCACTAATCCAATATTCCTAGGAGTCATAATAGAAATGATTAGCAATGTTATAAGAATAGATCACTGATATTAGGACAGATTGTCATCATGTAATATGGTTTAATTAGCTTAGAGGTTATGCCATTATGACCAACAATGTTATATAAGTTACCTGACTTATCTAATCATTTGTTACAGTACATACCAGCAGTTGTCAGATTAGTCAGATCCTAGCTAACATGATAGAGGTGATACATTCCAGTCTTTACATGTTAGAGCCTGAACTTGATAGATAATATCTGCTTAACCGTGAATGGGATAAGTCACTAAAGTTGCTCATATAATATAGCCTATTATCGTACACATCTATCGTACCTGGGCTGTACCTAGGCTACTATTATAGCCTTATATTTATATAACTATGTTAGGATATTTTCTGTATCAAGTTTTGTTACTTGTTTTTATATTCTCTTACTATTTTTCCTAGTGTTTTTCCTAGTATTTTCCTTAGTGTTTTTCCTAGTGTTTTTCTTAGTGTTTTTCTTGATGTTTTTCTTAGTATTTTTAGTAGTATTTTCTAAGCACTTCCTTTTCTTCTTCTTGCAACCTATTATTTTATATCTAGTAATTAACATATTATCTCTACTCTTACCTTTTAGCCTCTTACCTCTATTCTTCATTATGAATTTTTTCTTGTCCTTATCATCACCCTATTCTTTATCCTAGTCTTGTCCTTACCATGTTTGTACCCTTTAGAGGCTTCCTTACCCTATCCATAGAACTTGTAGAGTTCTTTCTTACTAACCCTTATCCTATCCCTATCTGTAATACAGTTAGTATTATAGTAATATAAGACTATGATGAGGATAGTATACAAAGGTTATTATATACTAAGGTAGGTTGAAAAGCATATAATAACATCTTTTTAATATTCTATAATTGTACTATTACTAAACATTACTTGTATTACTATAGCTATTAAGCTTTTCACTATATCTATTTTAAGTAGCTTATATATACCTTTACTTATATATATATATCTGTTAACATTTCTATTATATAGTTATATGATGGTTATTTAGGTTGTTATCTAATGAAGGAACCTTCTATATATATAAGATTATCAATTCTTATACTATATGTATTATACATTGCACTTTTACATTCTAGCTGCTATATATATCATCTATCCTATACTTGAGTATATTTATTTTTCTCATCTTTACTATGTTTAAACTCCTTACTCTACTAATATTCTATACTCTTTGTAGTATTCTTTACCTTTTAACATTGTACTATACATTTAGTCTCTCTTTTAATCACATATTATAAAGTGTACATACCTAAGCCTACATCAAGGTCTATAATAGAGGGTAGACAGTTCATGCCCTCTTAGCTTAAGATATCTGAACCTTTATTATGAGACCTTATACTCCCTTGATGTCCTCGATCCCTTAGTTATATGATGACCTCATATAATATCCGTAACCCCTAATCCATATGTATAGGCAAATCCCTTTATTCTCCCCTTGCTTATATACCCTCATAAGACCCCTACTTTGGCAATACCCTTAATCCCTATTTCCTTTATTTATTCCCTTAAACCTTATATCATCTTGAGATACTTGATTATTGAATGCATCATATATTAGAATTTGGATTCCTTTATTCAATATTGTATAGATAGGGCATGTACACTGAATTAAGAGTAAAGATATATTCACATATAGCAGTGTCAGGATGTACCTTCATCCACTAGAATGCATTTTATATCCCTACTCTATATACTTATAGCCTAATACCTTGTGGTAGTCAGGGTAGCCTATACTGCACTATGTAGTTATATATGTTGGATAGTATATAGTATGCTTTCCTTTGTCTTTAGTACTTAGTAGCCTCATGTATTTATAGGGGAATGTGCTCCCCTTCCAAGTATTCCCCAAGTGACTTCCTGTATAGGGTGCACTTATCCTCTTGCCTTGAACCCTGTCTACCTATATAATTTATTGTTATTGTATACAATGAACCTCTAAAACCCTGAATCCTCTCCTCTTATTCCTATACTGTTAGTATTCTATAAACAACCCTCTTTAAGGTAAGTTGCTCAGTTACACTATATAGTTATAAATAGTAGTACAAGAGTAAACCTGGTTAGATACAAATGATGAGCAGACCTACCCCTATATAGATAACCTCTTATTCTGTGCATAATATCTAAGACACCTATGATACCTATCACTGACTGAACCTTAGAACCTCTATAGGCTTAGGTTCTAAAACCTAATGTGTCCTAAGGAGCGTATTTTAGCTTCCCCGTAATCACTATTGTACAGGCAGGACGTCGTACTCGATTAGGAGTATATGACATAGCCACATTACGTTGGAGCATTCTCGCTAAGCGCTGTCAGGGTAACCCTTTATACAGCCTATGTCCTAAGAAGCAAACTACTAGTGAACCTAAGAAACCCTTATATCACCCTTCTCTAGGCCTCCTACCTACACTACTACTAATCAGCACTTATCTTTTTCAGAAGATAATCCTTGGGTGACTTTTTTTTTTTTTTTTTTTTTTTTTTTTAAGCAACACCACGAAGCTTATGATCATAGTAGTTTCATTAATATCTTTGGTATTAGTGGCATTGATCTAAGGGATTATGATATTTTGATACTAAATATTGATATCAAAAAACTAGAAACTAAACCTTCAAAGGAAGTAGGTATAGTTGATCTTTCCAAGGCAATAGAGTCTGATTGTAAAAAAATTTATTCATATAGCTGATGGCTAGATATGTAGCTTAGGGTGTAGGTTGATAGTTCTACTTATTGTTTGTTATGCAGATGAGGCCTATTGGGTATTTTTCATCATGTACATGGGGTACCCATTGACATACATTTCTTCTAGGTAGGTGCTCAAATGGCAGGCCACTTGTAGAAGGAAGGCTGGTTCACTAAAAAGTCTAGGAAAAGAAACTTTTGTGCATCAGTGGACGCCGTGAACCAATGGCCGAACATCCAACTGTTCCTAACTCTTACATCGTCGTCTTTAAGAAGGACGTTCCGGAGCATAAGTGTAGGGAGCACCGAGATTGGGCTCACGAGCGTCACGTCCACAGCCTTTCTACAAGAGGTAATATTTGCGCAGCTGAGGGTGTGAAACACCATTTCTTTTTTCGAACATTAATTGGAGTGGTTATGCTGGATCCTTCGATGACCATACCAAAGAAGAGATCCTCGCAGCCGACGAAGTAAGAACTCCAATTCTAACAAAAAAAAATAATTTTTTTTTCGGTAGTGGCTGATTGAGCTTTTTCATAATGCATAGATAGGTCGATTATATTGAGCCTAATTACGTGGTTACCAAGGCCGATGTAAAGGCTCTGGCTGCGTGCTGGGGTCTTGCTCGTCTCTCACATGTAGACAAATCGGCTACTGATTATGTGTACGATGGATCTGCTGGGGAGGGGACAAGAGCGTATATTGTTGATACCAGCATTTTCACCGACCATGAGGTTGTACTCGCTTCCCACAAATGCAATATATTGGAGAAAAAAAAAAAAAAAAAAAAAAAACACTGACATGAAATTAGGATTTCGGTGGTCGTGCAACCTTCGGTTACAACGCTGTCCCCGGTTCCACCGACACCGATATGGAGGGTCACGGAACTCATGTTACTGGCACTATCGGAAGAACAAAGTATGGAGTTGCTGAGAAGACTAATCTCATCGGTGTTAAGGTTCTCGGCGATGATGGTGGCGGAAGTACCTAGGGTGAAATTGCCGGACTTCATTGGGTTGTCGGAGATATTGAGAGAGCAAATGCAGTGGGGAAAAGCGTTGTGAATATGTCTCTTGGTGGGCCGAAATCTTATGCTCTCAACAGTATTGTCGCAGCTTTAGTTGATAAGGGAATCCCCGTAGTCGTGGCTGCCGGAAACTCCACGGTCAGTTATACTTTCTTTTTTTTTTTATCAGCCTCCGGGAAAAACTCGGCCCCCCACAGTTATGTGAAATATTCTAACGGTGGAAAAAATAATAGAAACCCGCTGTCACGGAATCTCCTGCGTCTGAGCCAAGGCTATAACTGTCGGTAGTGTCGGAAAAACCGACGAGCAGAGTGATTTTTCGAACTTCGGAAAAAGTAAGAAATAGAACCATCGAAACAAAACAACTAGGATTGCTAACTCTACATAGTTGTCGATGTCTGGACTCCCGGCGAATCAATTATCAGTGCAATGATCGACCAATCTGGCGGCAATAGAAATGATTTGACCGCAACCCTTGACGGTACTTCAATAGGTGAGGAATCATGCACTATTGATGAGAAAACAATTGCTAATTAATGTGGCTACATTAAGTATCGCCGCATGTCACTGAGGTGGTCGCCTACCTCATGTGCAAAGATCCATCTTTCGATACACCTAGCAAAATCAACCACGGGCTCGGGTGTCTTGCCAAAGAGAGACAGAATGGCGTGCACCTTATCGCCTACAATAGGAAGGATTGATCATTTACACATGTGTTTGATAAAAAAGGCTGCATCTTAAACCGTTTTTTTTTTTTTTTTTTTTTTTTTTTTGAGTTCAATTTCGGCAGAGGCAAGGATTCATGGATATACTTCAGTTTTATTTTTTTTTTTCCCCGTTATTTCTTATGAAATTTCAATCATTTATTACAATTATATTTCAGTTTGGTTTGTTTATTTGGATTAGATTGTGGAAAAAAGGCATCAATATTGCAACAAATTGTGTTTTTTCAGGGCCTAGGGATCAAGTCACCTTGGAGTGCATCGTGTCAGAGATATCACTCGTATTTGAAAATGGACTTCTTGCCTCCTCCTTGACTACCACCCGACCACTTTCCACTTTCTCCCAGGAATTTTGCTATACGATGCCTTCACCATGCATATGACTCCCTCTTTTTTACTAAAACAATATTAACTTTGCGTGTACATGTACATGTACAGTCGCCGGTGCCAAACCCTGACCCCGGCCCTGCCATGTGCATGCATAGCACATTCTTTGTTATAATAGTTTGTTTGGCGGATTGATATTGCATTTACGCTAGAAGAGCTTAAACACCAATTCGTGTAGAAAGTATACATGTTCATGCGGTGAGACAAAATTCTCCCCCATAGGGAGAAAAAAAATAAAAGGCAAAGAAAGCACAAAGAGCGTAACCACTGAAAATGAAGAAAATCAAAATTCTCCTATAGTGAAACAAAAGTAACAAAACAGCGCAACCAGAACCTTAGAAGATATATCCCTTGTCACAACACAATAAGTAAGACTCGGATATCCACGAAAACCAGACAATGCCAACTTTTGCTATTGTGTCCTCCTAATACCCCCTATTCTACAACAAGATGTGCTGCACCGCAAATCCCCGTAAATGGAGATCTTCAGCGAGGTATATCCGTTTAATTCGAGTCATTCCTGTTCGTTGTCGGTGCAGGAGGCACTGGTCCAAGACCGTCGTCACGGAGGGTTCACGAAGTTACTTCCAGTATGTGCTCACCCACGGCGTTCGTGGTACCTGGAAACCGGGTATAGGACAGGTCTATAATCTGAGCGACGGTAAAAACGTTCTCTCCCATTGCGTGAAT
>JABYPW010000628.1:0-22746 GCA_016880775.1 Phymatotrichopsis omnivora
GAGAGACTATCACAAATCGGGAGTGAGGCCCGAGAGTGTGATAGGCGATCATAGTCAAATTGAGTACTAATCGCGTCCTGTCCATTCCGGACTCTTCTACAGGTTTCGGCGATTAGGAATCAGGAGATGGTCTAGACGGGTCTTAGTTCTTTGTGTTTCTATTTCCTTTGTCATCTCTTTGTCAGCTCGGGTGAAGGATGGGATATATAAGCGCGCGGGTGTTTCTGTCTTGTTGTCTTTCCTTCCTTCCTTCTTTAGCACATAGCTACCTTGTCTTCTCTGCGAGTACCATTGTACGAGCCTTTGAGTTATCTTTGAGCCTTAAAGAATATATTCGTCTTTTCTCGTCTTCAACACTTGAAGTCCACCCTATTCGTCATAGGAACGATATCTTCCAGTTGAGCTTTCGTTTAGCCGAGACATCTGAGTTTACTCAGTAGCGTTTGCGAAGCGTGCCTGAGGTATCTTTACCGAGTCATATACGAACCATATAGGGTGATCCGTCACATGTACAGTGTACTAATCTCTATCCGAGATCTAACTTTAAGAATTGTAGTTCCTCTAATACAAGTTCTTTGGCCTCAGATGGATGAAGGAACCACTTATCTTAATAAATGATGGAAGTGGTCATATGCATATGAACAGCTGCGCCACCCTCTGGATCACCTGATCAACATCAAGTGAACACCGTTCCCCTTCTTATATATCTGAGAAGTACATTCTAGTCTTTAGAAGACCGTTGACGTAACTCAGTCCTTCAATCCATCATCAAGATAACTAAGACAATAAGAAAGAGGCAAATCACTATGCAATAGGTACAGGTTTCCCTGCACTAGGCTAATCACCCCTACTATTGGGTGGTGACAGAGTTAACAAGCCTGGGTAAGACAAGGAATATAATAAGTAGCCCATATCTTGCTTTGTTAAGCATGAGGATCAGTGATGCCGATGATAAACCTTATTGATCATAAGAAGGTCATCATAGAGGTAGCCTAAGTTAGGCCCATAGGAATGGAGACAAAGATACCACTGATGTAGGCTTAAATAAGCCTACGGTATTGGAGCTGAAGATACTGCTGAGGTAGGCTTAAGCAAGCCCACGGTATCGGAGACGAAGATACCGCTGAAGTAGGATTGGGCAAGCCCATAGTATTGGAGATGAAGATACCACTGAGGTAGGCTTAGGCAAGCCCATGGTATCGTAGATGAATATACCACTGAGGTATGCTTTGGCTAGCTTACGGTATCAGAGACGAAGATACCGCTAAGGTAGGCTTCAGCCAGCCCACGGTATTGGAGACAAAGATACTGCTGAGGTAGGCTTCAGCCAGCCCACAGTATCAGAGATGAAGATACCACTGAGGTAGGCTTAGGCAAGGCTACAGTATCGGAGATGAAGATACCGCTGAGGTAGGCTTGGGCAAGCCTACGCTTGAGGCAAGTAAGCCCACAGCATCAGAGGCGAAGATACTACTGAGGTAGGCTTAGGCAAGCCTACGGTATCAGAGGCAAAGATACCGCTGAGGTAGGCTTAGGCAAGCCCATGGCATTGGAGACAAAGATACCACTGAGGTAGGCTTAGGCAAGCCCACGGCATCGGAGACGAATATACCGCTGAGGTAGGCTTAAGCAAGCCCAAGGTATCGGAGATGAAGATACTGCTGAGGTAGGCTTAGGCAAGCCCATGGTATCGGAGATGAAGATACCGCTGAGGTAGGCTTAAGCAAGCCTACGGTATCGGAGATGAAGA
This sequence comes from Phymatotrichopsis omnivora, assembly GCA_016880775.1. NCBI lineage: Eukaryota > Fungi > Ascomycota > Pezizomycetes > Pezizales > Rhizinaceae > Phymatotrichopsis > Phymatotrichopsis omnivora. The sequence goes on from JABYPW010000628.1 coordinate 1,751, forward strand.
TACCGCTGAGGTAGGCTCAGTTAAGCCCATAGTATCAGAGATGAACCAGGTAGAATCTGGCTGAATCTTGCGACCGAAGAAAATCAGAAGTACATAACATATACTAAGAAATTCCCATGGTAAAATGCAGAGCTCATGACATCACCACTAGCAGTATGATTATAATTACTGCAGTCATAAGACTATTATGATTCCTAGGAGGGTAATTCGTAAGTCGACTTACACCGGAGTTGAACCTGTGACCACACACAGGTGTATATGGTACAGAGTCTTCACCTTCAGGGTCACGTTCTATAGAATGAGACCTTCACCAAAGTGCCAAGCTGATAGATTGACAAGTCCATCAGTATTAAGAAAGGGGATACTGCTAAGGTAGGCTTCAGGAAGCCTACGGTATCAAAGATGAAGATACCACTGAGTTGGGCTTAGACAAGCCTACAGTATCTTCCTAGGAGATAATGCTTAGGTAGGCTTCATGAAGCCCCCTCTTATTATCCTCCTTAAATACACCCATATATGCATCTGGTTATATAAGGAATGACATTGTTCGGACCTTATAGAAGCAACTTCATGCAAGTCTCTCTTTTAGGTTCCTTCTAAGGTAGCATAATTATGCTGAACACTGATCATAGACTTGGTAAATATTACCTGTGATCATCATAGGTTTAACCTCATATTCAACCTTCAATTAGACTTGTATATTGCCTATATAGCTGATCATGGCATAACTATTAGATAAGCTTTGAACAAGTTCATCAAAGCCTCTATTATGCCATGCCATTCTGTATAAACTCATGTAAGCCTTACATGACCATCAGGTATGGCCCTTTTAAAGTTTAGGTAATACCACTACAAAATCAGTGTTTGTAACACAAATGACTTAAACAGTTATTCTTTCATCATAGGTACAGTCTTTTAGTTAGCTCCGGTGGCACTAATGATAGTTTGTACTCATTGTAGTAGAGGAGGAGGAGAGAAGAGTAAGAGGTTCCGAAGAAGAAAGAAGAGGCTTTACACTTCCCTCAGATTACTGACATATAGATAAGGTATGATACAAAATTAATTGCATATGTCATAGTCACATAACATAGGAGCAAACTCGCTAAGCGCTGTCAGGGTAACCTTTTATATGGCCATTGAGGTCATTGGTTGCATTATCTTACATGGACTGATCCAGTGATTATGTAACTATACACAGTTAGGGAAAACTCACTTACCCTACAAAACCTATAACTAACTAGGAAATCATGGTATATTATTAGTGATGTGAGTAGGATTTGAAACTATGACATTTGTGTTACTGTACAATAATAGTAGGACAGCTATACCACTAGACCATCCTCATATCAAAAGAAGGAAGAAGATGATATTGATTTCCTTATACTAGAGTTTTACATCTTTCCCATCCTCCAGTGGGGTATTTACACTTAACTAAAAGTAAATACATAATGGAATGAGGAAAGATGACCTGTACTATCTTAAAATTTTTCCCCCACCTACTTGTTCTATACAAAGAAACCTTTTAGTCCTCTACCTACTCATTCTGTGAAAATGAAGTGATAAAGCAAAAAAGGGGAAAGGAAAAGAAAAAAGAAAAAAGAAAAGAAAAGAAAAAATGGAGAAAATTCAAGCAAAAGTGAAAAAGGACCTCTCGTATAACTAGCACTACTTGTGAACTTCTATTCTTAGTCCTCCTTTTTATACTTTCACTGCTAGAGGGGGGGTAGCAGCTTCTTAGATTTATCTATGGGGTTTCAGTTTCATTTTTCCACTATCTTTATCCATAATCCTATGTCCTAGTAAAGGAGATAATATAGGTCCTTTCCTTGGTAGAGTTTTCATACCTTGCTTATAGTCTAATAGTTGATTAGGTATTGCTCTAGGGATTGGGGTTCACCACACAAACATATGTTACTTTTATGGTTGAAGTAGAGTAATTTAGGTATATAGCAATGGCCTATCTAGAACTGGAATACTTACTCTGCTTAGTACTTAGCTAAAGTGGTGTATGGGTTAACTTTCTTTTCCAGTGGTTTTTTAGCATACTTTTCCAATTTTTTCCACAGTCTCTCTTTGGTTTCTCTTTGGATTATTGACTAGGTAAGAGCTCTTTTTTTGCTAATACTTTTTGCTTGGTTGGGTTCCCTTTTTTCCTGACTAGGCCTTTGCTAGCTTATCCACTTTTTCATTTCCTTCAACTCCTACATATGCTACAACCTTTTCGATTATGGACTTGATACCTCTTCTTTCCTGTTTTTTTTTTTTTTTAGTTTACCTAGAAGATTTCTTCAGATATTTGTTAGGTATAGGCTGGGAGTAGGTTTACTATAGCTATAATTATAGCCTATAAGTCTAAGAATATGTAGATCTTGGAGATGGATTTCGACACCCTAGTCTATTCGCAAGCTTTTGTATAGGCTATTCTGATGCCTTCATGTTCCCTATTGAAGACTTGTACTTTAGTACCTAGTGCTTGCACCACTTTGCTAACTTCTCTGCCATTATTGTACATGACCTCCACAAAGCCTACTAGGCATTCATTGCTAAGCTTTGATGCATCGGTGAATATTGCTGGTACATTTGAGCTAAAGATCCTTGGCCACATTTTGAGAGCTTCCTCCTTTTCTAGGAAGTTGATTATTTCAGGCTTTCCTTCTACTCATATTCCCCATGGTCTTATAGTTAGGTGGAGGGAGTAGTTGGAGAGGATCTGGCTACTTATGCGAAGAAGAAAGAAGAGGATATTGCTCTACCTTAGTTTACTATTGTATAGGTACAGCATGTACACAAACTTTATTGCAAAGACATAGCCATATATATAGTAGTGATCTCACTAAGTGTTGTCAGGGTAACCTTTTATACAGCCATTGAGGTCATCAGTCATATTTGCTTTTGATAGATACTACAATATGCTGAACTTGCTAAGCAAGTATAGGTTAAATCACTGATCACCCTTCTCAGGACTTTTACACAGTCAGGGAAATTTGCTTACGCTATAAATCCTGAAACCAACTGGTAATTTGTGGTATGGAATGAGGTAAGCAGGATTCAAACTTACAACATTGCATGTTACCGCACAATGATACTAGGATAGCTATACTACTATGCTATCCTCGCCTCTAAGAAGAAAGAAGAGGTATATGCTCTACCACAGTCACTGTAATGTAGGCTAGGTATACCTGCCAATTAATGCCCTATAATATATCTACAAAGCCAGGAGTGAACTTTGCTAAGCGCCATCAGGGTAACCCTTTATATGGCTAGAAGAAAAAAGAGGGAAGTACTCTCCCATAGTCACTGTAATATAGGTAGGGTATACTGGCTAATTAAGGACCTATGACATAGCCACATAACTAGGAGTGAACTTCAATAAGCGCTATCAGGGTAACCCTTCATATAGCGTAGAAGAAAGAAGATGAACTTACATTCCTGATACAACTACCTAAGGCACTGTAGTAGGGTGTTTATATACAATTAAGTACAAAGACATAACCAGTAACCCTTCCCCATAAGTGAAACCAAAACCCAAAGAAAATTCTCCACCGACTCTTACTGAAAGAAGAAAGAAAATGCAGATAACTATGTACAAAAGCTGACTAGGAAAAAACAATCACTAGGCAAAGCTTAAAATAAGGAAAGAAAACCCCTAATGCAGAAGATACAACTGAGTGAAAAGAAAAGAGAAGAAAGAAGGGAAAACACAAGAAAATCCTACTTACTTTACCAAGACAGAAATATACAAGTCTTACATGAAAAAGTAAATGAGAAAAATCAGAGAGGGCAAACTTGACTCATCCTATCGAGGTAGATCTATCCTTTCTATTAGACTCTGTAATCTTAGCCTAGATCAAAGTTATACAGATAGGGTCATTCACTTTATATTAGCTAGTACAGTTTGTATATCAGAGGTTGGTATTCTCACAGGCAGAGCCTTTTAGCTGTTTGTAGTTGGCAATACTATAGGAGTGCTCAGAGATTGTATAGGGGCTTATGCACAGTTGGCAGCAAGGTAGGGACTAACAGTTCTTGATAGGGTGTCTGAACTTTGAGCATATAGAGCATTAGGTATCAGCACAGAGATGGATGTACTTGATAGTGTAGCATGTCTTATTTAGTATTATAAGGCCCTAAATAATGCAAGCCTCATTGTTGTTATCAATGACAGTAATTACAAGTGAGCTATGATTCTGTTTGTTGATTTTGGTGCTAGACATCAGCCAGTGCAGGGTTATAGTGAGGGTAATGCCGGAGTTATTATACTCGATCTCTTAATGGAGTTATGTCATCTGTCCTATAGTGGTAAGGTCAGTGACAGTGGGGATACCATAGATGATATATTTCTTCTATATGTATTTGCAGTTGATGCCCTTAACTTTGTATGACTCTCTGACAGACTTGGAGATGATAGGGTAGTAGGTGAGGACTGCTATAGTAGTGAATGTCTCCATGGTAGCGAGGACGAGAGTTGTGGGGTTATTGTGATAGCATCTCTAGATGTGTAAGAAGGAGAGGGTATTAGCATTATCTAATGCTAAATTCACTCAGTTATAGATCTAGATATGTACATCTTCACCGAAGGCCAATGGTTCCTCGATATCGATGATAATCTTAGAGTCACATCTGATAGGGTAGTGTAGAAGAGGGAGTATAGTGGTTGGGAGGAGATCCTTTTGGATGACTGGCCCACTCTTCTTTTTCTGTTTTTTGGAAATAACCTAGGTATATTTTTAACCATCTTGGGGTAGTTGTAATGTAGGGAGAGAGGTGGAGGTAGATGCGATCAAGTGAAGTTTTTGAAGATCATTTACAATTGCTTTCTATTGTTTCTAGATTTCCTTGAGGGACTCAAGGACTTCAGGTGAGGGAGAGGGGTCACTGCCTAGGGGAGGCAGTAGTTCCTGGGGGGGTGGTAGTTATCACAACTATAGGGTGGTGACTTGGTTAGCTAGCTCTATGTAGGTACTGACGATAGTGTTAAGTTTTGTGTAGAAAGTATCTAGCAAAAGTTTCATGATAGGCAGGTCCTTTCCAAGGATTCAGAGTATGCTAGTCATATTGTAGGCCTTGATAGTACTTCTGCCACTATGGTCATATCTATTAAAAGTACCATAGTCAGTTATGATGTATCCAAGAAGTTAGCTGAACTCTAAGGCAATGACCTCTCTTTGGACTTCTCTGAGTGCTTCTACCTAGTCAAGTCTATGTTGTTGGGAGGGGTAGCTATAAAAAGAGTAGGGTGTATTAAGGGAGAGAGGGTGAGGGTTAGGAAAATATTTAGGGGTGGGGAAATATTTAGAGGTGGGGGTAGGGGTATTGCAATCAGACATTGTAAAAAGGTTGTAAGAAATATCTTTAATAGTGGAGATATTCTCAAGTGAAGGTGGTGTAGAGGTTACAAAGCATGCAGAAGAAAGAAGAGGATTTTAGCCTCTCTTAATCACTGATATTACAGATACAGCTTCACACAAACCTAATTACATATGATATAGTCATAATTACTTATAAGTACACTTGCTAAGCACCATCAGGGTAACCCTTCATATGGCCATTATGATCATCAGTTGCATTCACATAAGATAGACATGATAACAGGGTAAACTTGTTAAGCAAGCTAAGGTTAAATCACTAATTACCCTTCTCAGGACTATTGCACAGTCAGGAAAATTCACTTACACTATAAAACTTAAGACCAACTGATAATTTATGGTATAGAACCAGAGCTGAGGAGGATTCAAACCCACAAAATTGCACATTACCACATAATGATACCAATATAGCTATACCACTACACCATCCTTGCCTCCAGAAGAAAGAAGAGGATATACTTCTCTCTTATTTCACTATTATACAGGCAGGGTGTATACATAAACTTAATTGTAAAGATATAGCCACATATATATGAGCGATCTCGCTAAGTGCTGTCACGGTAACCCTTCAAATAGCTATTGAGGTTATTAGTTGCATTTACTTATAAGGACTGAACTAGTAATTAGGCAACCTTGCATAGTTGGGGAATACTCGCTTATACTACAAAACCTATAACCAACTAGAAATTCATGGTATATAATGAGGTAACTAGGATTTGAATCTACACTATTATGCATTACTGTAGAATAATACCAGGACAGCCTTACCACTAGACCATCCTCCCCTCCAGAAGAAAGAAGAGGATATGCTTCTCCCTTGGTTCACTATTATATGGCTAGAGCATATACAAAAACTTAATTGCAAAGACATAGCCATATATATAGGAGTAATCTCACTAGGTACTATTACAGTAAGCCTTCATACAGCTATTGAGGTTATCAGTCACAATCATTTATGAGGACTAAACCAGTAATAATACAACCTTGCATAGTCAGGGAAAACTTGCTTATGCTACCAAAGCAGCGATTAACTGGAAATTGATGGTATGGAAAGAGGTGACTGGGATTTGAACCCACAATATTATACCTTGCTACATAATAACACTAGGACAGCTATACCACTAGACCATCCTTACCTCCAGAAGAAAGAAGAGGATATACTTCTCCCTCAGTTCACTATTGTATGGCTGGGGTGTATACAAAAACTTAATTACAAAGATATAGCCATATATATATGAACGATCTCGCTAAGTGATATCAGGGTAACTATTTATACAGCCATTAAGGTCATCAGTCACATTCACTTACAAGGACTGAACTAGTAATTAGGTAACCTTGCACTGTTAGGGAAAACTCACTTATACTACAAAACCTATGACCAACTGGAAATTAGTAGTATAGAACGAGGCAAGCGGGATTTAAAACTACGACATTGCAGATTACTACACAATGACACCAGGACAGCTATACCACTAGACTATACTCACCTCCAGAAGAAAGAAGAGGATATGCTTCTCCCTCTGTTCACTATTATATGGGCAGGGCATGTACATAAATTTAATTCCAAAGACATAGCTATATACCTCTAAGCGATTTTACTAAGCACTGTTAGGGTAACCTATTATAGCCCTTATAGTTATCAGTCGCATTCACTTACAAGGACTGAACTAGTAATTAATCAACCTTGTATAGTCAGGGAAAACTTGCTACAAAACCTATGACTAACCTGAAATTCATATTATAGAATAAGGCAAGTGGGATTTAAACCTATGATATTGCACATTCCTATACAACAATACCAGGACAGGTATACTACCAGACTATCCTCAGCTCTAGCAAGAAAGAAGAGGATATTATCTGCCATACATTTACTATCATAAGGATAGGATGTCATAATCGATTGAGAGTATATGATATAGTCGCATTATGTAGGAGCGATCTCGCTAAGCACTATTAGGGTAACCCTTCATATAGTGTAGAAGAAAGAATAGGATATGCTTCTCCCTCAGTTTACTATTGTACAGGTAGGGCATGTACACAAACTTAATTGTAAAGACTTAGCCATATACATATGAGTGATCTCGCTAAGCGCTATAAGGGTAACCCTTTATACAGTGCCTGTAAGAAAGAAGAGGATATGCTTCTCTCTTGGTTCAGGATTGTACAGGCAGGGCATGTACATCAACTTAATTGCAAAGGCATAGCCACATACATAGGAGCAATCTCGCTAAGCGCTATCAGGGTAACTATTCATATAGCCTAGAAGAAAGAAGAGGATATGCTTATCCCTCGGTTCACTATTATATAGGTAGGGCATATACATAAACTTAATTGCAAAGATATCACCATATACATAGGAGCAATCTCGCTAAGTGCCATTAGGGTAACCCTTATACAGCCAGGAGAAAGAAGATGATATGCAGCTCCCTCAGTTCACTATTGTATAGGTAGGGTATGTACATTAACTTAATTGCAAAGACATAGCCACATACATATAGGCGATCTTGCTAAGTGCTATCAGGGTAACCCCTTATACAGCTATTGAGGTTATCAGTTGCATTTGCTTACAAGGACTAAAGCAGTAATTAGGCAACCTTGCACAGTTAGGGAAAACTCACTTATGCTACAAAACGTATGACCAAGTGGAAATTTGTGGTATGGAATGAGCCGAGCAGGATTAAAACCTATAACATTCCACATTGCTGCATAATGATACCAGAATAGCTATAACACTAGACTATCCTCCCCTCTTAGAGAAAGAAGAGGATATACTCCTCTCTCAGTTTACTATTGTATAGGCAGGGTGTATATACAAACTTAATTACAAAGATATAGTCACATATATAGGAGTGATCTTGCCAAGTGCTGCCAGGGTAACCCTTCATATAGTGAGAAAGAAGAGGACATACTTCTCCCTCAGTCCACTATTATATATTTGGGGCATGTATAAAAACTTAATTACAAAGACATAGCTACTTATATAGGAGCAATCTCGCTAAGCGCTGTCAGGGTAACCCTTTATACAGCTATTGAGGTCATCAGTTGCATTCGCTTACAAGGACTAAACTAGTAATTAGGCAACCTTACATGGTCAGGGAAAACTCACATATGCTATAAAACTTATAACCCACTGGAAATTTATAGTATAGAATGAGGCGAGTCGGATTTGAACTCATGACATTACACATTGCCATACAATAATACTAGGATAGCTATACTACTAGACCATCCTCCCCTAGCGAGGAAGAAGAGGATTTAATCTTCCCTCAGATCATTGATGTACAGATGGGGTGTTGTACAAACTTAATTGCATATGACATAGTCATATAACACAGGAGCGAATTTGCTAACTGCTGTTAGAATAACCCTTCATATGGCCAGTGAGAAAGAAGAGGACATGTTTCTCCCTTAGTTCACTATTGTACAGGTAGGGCATATACATAAACTTAATTGTAAAGACATAGCCACATATATATGAGTGATCTCGCTAAGTGTTATTAGTGTAACCCTTCATACAGCAGGCAAGAAAGAAGAGGATATGCTTCTACCTTAGTTCACTATTATATGGGCAGAGTGTGTACATAAACTTAATTGCAAAGACATAGCCTCATATATATGAGCGATCTTACTAAGTGCTATTAGGGTAGGTGAGAAAGAAGAGAAATATCAGACCATGTAGATTTCTCCTTCTTTTCTACCAACTGCCAATAGCACTGCCTCCCTTCTAGAGTAGTCTCTCCAAAACCTGTTTTGTGTACATGACCCTTTTCTATTCATCATCTAATATAAATACTATTCTTATAACCTCTATAAGGTAGATAGCTATACATGAGTCATAATACATGAATAAGTGATATCTTTTGATTTATAATGCAGAATTCTAAAGAACTATAGAAAATAATAGGTACTTGTAAGGAGAATATAATAAATAGGAAAGTATATGACCAGAGTTTATTACAATAATCCTATTTTTTTCTTAATAGTACTTTGTATTTTCCAGTCTCTAATTATTTCTCTATACTAATATTCTCCTCTAGGTAGTCTATCTTTAGTATTAGCTGCTTATATAGAGCTAGTATATTAAGACTATAGGAGGTTTTGATAGATTTTAGATTATTTAGTTTTACTAAGGTTTTTTACATCATACCTAAAGAGGGTAATAAGCTTTATACCTTTAAATAATAAAATAGATCTCTCTCCCCCTATATATATAACTTAATACATATATAAAAATACTTAAATTTATATAGTTTTGCTTATACATATGTTATTATAGAATTTATAATAGTTAGAGGCAGTAAAAGTTATATTGTACATCCTTCTCCACTACACCTCACTTAACCCCTTATATTAATACTAGAGCATCTATTATAATCAGCTATTATTATAATATAGTAATGTTAGAGATATAGTAGAGTACTACTAACTTAAGAGATATAGTAGAGTAGTTATTCCTTTATGCATATAACTTACTGTAACCTATATAGTTTATATACTATATATATGAATGTCTATACTAATACTATTATAGAGGCAAGGATGGTCTAGTAGTATAGCTATCCTAGTGTTGTTATATGGTAACACAGAATGTTATATGTTCAAATCCTACTCACTCTACTCCTAATATACTATGATAGCCTAATTAGTTATTGGTTTTGTAGCATAAGTGAGTTTTCCCTAAACGTACTTGGTTCTCTAATAACTAGGGAGTCTATGTAAGTGAATGTGACTGATAATTACAATAGCTGGATGAAGGTTACTCTAATAGTACTTAGCAAGTATTGCTTCTATATTATATGACTATATCCTATGCTCTTAATTGAGTGTGATACCCTATCTGTACATAGTAAATCCAAGGGAAGTTAAAAGAGTACTAATACTGTTGTACCTAGAAATAATTGATATGAGTTAAATAAAAAAAAAAAAAAAAGTCTATACTAAAACTAGAAGCAGGTAAGGTCTATACTTGTTCCCTCCTATAAAGAAATATTCCTTAGATTTAGAAAACACCACCTTTGGCTTATAGACCTTTACTAACTTGAATACACTTCCCTTAGAACACTATTATATAGGTAGGGCATGTACATGAACTTAATTGTAAAGACATAGACATGTATATATGAGTGATCTCGCTAAGCACTGTCAGGGTAACCCTTCATATGGCCATTGAGGTCAACAGTTGCATTTACTTACAAGGACTAAACTAGTAATTATGTAACCTTGCATGGTCAGCGAAAACTCGCTTGCCCTATAAAACCTATAACCAACTAGAAATTCATGGTATGGAATAAGGTGAGTGGGATTTGAACTCACAACATTGTGCATTATCATACAATGACATCAGGATAGCTATACCACTAGACCATCCTTACCCCTAGACCTTTACTACTATCTCTACTCTTTTACATTCCTTCTCTTTGCTCTTTTAATCTAGGATGTCACTGACCTCTCTTACTTTTTTCTTATTAATAGTTCTATTATTATAGCTTAGTATTTCTTACATTTACTAGGAGAAGTGTTTAGCCTTCTAAGCAGATAGTACTATTATCTCAAAATACTACTTATAACCTGGTGTGTACTAAACTGGTACCTCTTATTATGAAACCTTATAAGGTTATTACTTAGTCTTCCTATAATAAGGCCTTTTATACTCTATCTTAGCACTTTGTCTAGCTAATATCCCCTACTACTATCACTCTTACTTCTATGTAGAACCATATTCTTAAAAGGGTTACCCTTAAGTATTGATTACATTCCTATAGTATAGGCAATTCTTTTCCTTATGTCAGTATTGTATAGACAGGGTGTATACATTCATTCAAGAATAAAGACATAGTCATATACATAGGAGTGATACTTGCTAAGCATTGTCAGGGTAACCTTTATATAGCCTATTTCTATAGTGTCTACTACAATCCCTTTGATACTTTATCAGGGTAATATCCCCTAGCTATCTAGGCTTCCCTAAGCAACTTTGATGCCAAGAACTGGGACGTCGCGCTCAACTAAGAGCATATGACATAGGTTTAGTGGCTCCCGTTTTAGGGTTAAACTGCTTTCCCCGCCTTTCTAGGTCCAAGTGTGATATCCTGAGCATACCTAAAGGTATGCGGGTAGACACGGCAACAGGCTGAGGAGTCTGTAGACTAGCCCAAGCCAACCTCAGGTTAAACCGTTAATTACCTTCCTCAGAACTACTAGGGTACTTACACCTTAAAAGGTTTACTGCCTTTGTTGGCCTTCGTTGATACCTGAGTAGACCCCTTAGAGACAAGTCCTAGTTACCTCCACCACCGTTACACTCATTAGTACCTACTACTACTCAGCACTTTGATCTAAGGCGATGGGAGAGAGACACCAGTAATGTGTTAACTGGACCCTCGCTTATTCGCCCTGCAGGGTAATATCCCCTACTACCATCAGTCTTGGTTATAAGTGTGATATGTTTTCAAATTGTCTACCCTTATATGTGAATTAAAGGTTAATAATATAATTATACTACCCTTAAATACATCAACTATAACGGTGCCTATACTACTAATGACCTAAGATACCTGACTTATATTATTGCTATAACTAAAGATAATAAACTAGTCAACTAGACTAGATAAGAGGAGATAATAGAATCTTAATTCCTATACCCCTTTACACATTTCCTTACTTCTATTTCATAGGAGGACTTTGTTCAACTTAAACATTATAATATTTAGTGCTAATAAATTTAGTTTATATAGTAGAACCCTTGATCCTATCTTTCTAGGCTTAGCTAATCCTCACTATATATTATATAGGGTCCTTAGGTAGTATTTTTGTCAATTAGTCTTTGTAAATATAAGAGATACTAGAGAACTAATTTTTAAGCATAACCTTCTACTGAGAACTAATATGATAATAGAGATTATGGAAGGTCTATATATATAATAAAGGTTGAATTGGAGGTAGCTTGGAGATTAAGATAGGTTATCTACAGATGGAACTTTAAATAGTTACTCAATGTAAATAGGATTAAATAGGTTATAACTTTTAATTTTAATTCCTATATTTATTTTATATAGTTTAGTTTACGATTATAAAGGAAAGGCTTTTTGTTGTAATGACAATATAATTGGAATAAGTGGAGATTGTAAAGGTTTTTAAAGAGGAAGCTATTGATGGATTTATTATTTATATTATTCTAGTTAGTACTTAAAGAGGTATTTGAATTTTGTTAATATTATATTGTGTTCCTTCGGTTACTATTATATAGACAGGGCATGTATATCTAATTAAAGATAAAGACATAGTTATATATATAGGAGTAATACTCGTTAAGCGCCATCAGGGTAACTTTCATATATATATTGTGATCATCACTCGCATTCGCTTACATAGACTTAACCAGTAATTAGGGAACCATCTACAGTTAGGGAAAACTCACTTACACTACAAAACCCATCACCAAATGGGAAATCATGGTATATTATCAGTGGTTGAATTTTGTTAATAGCTTTTAGGTTTGGGTATAGTTTTTAAACTTTGGTTTCAGTTAATTGATTAAGGGTTTAACTAATGTTAAGTTATATTAGAGAATTGTATGATCCAATTAAGGAGGATTTACATATTTTAATTGTAGTTTAGTAGTTACAAACAGTAAGTTTACAGTGTATTCTCAAAAGTTTATAATACTTATTTATAGTTTTATATGTCTCGAGTATTTGTTTTTTTTTTTTATCTTTCAACAAGGTTTATGATATCTGATAATTGAGTTTATTTTAGTTTAGAATAAGGGGGGAAGGGTTGATTGATACAAAAAATTATTATATATCAATTTCGAAGCTATAGCTACTGACAGAGCCCTTGAGTGAAAGTAGATAAGGTTGTGTTTAAGAGATTTAGATTGTGTTGTGAGCGATTTATTGTGTTTGAATGATTGTGAATTGTATTTAGATGATTTTGCATTGTACTGCACCAAACCGGAAGGCTGTTGCATATATGTACTATGCACCATACAAACCGAGTGATAAACTGTGAAGCAATGTGATCCTATCCAGAACTTTCACGTGCTCAGAGTGTGTAGAACTGCGACAGAAGATAACTAAACTGTGTGGGATATGTTACACTTCGAGTATTTTGAGTTTCTGATCGACTGAAACATAAAATATAGGTAAATGTTTCCGATAACGCCGATTCAAAGTGAGACGTAAACACAAACGCAATAGTTAGGTGTGACGAATGCTAACAAAACACGCCCTGAGTCACATAAAATTGCTCAGCCTTCATGTAACCACACGCCTGTGTGCATTTCAGGCACTACATTATGTTTCTTTCTTTCTTTCTTTCTTTTTTGACTTGTTTTGCAACGTCGGTACCCATTCGCCTATTGTAAGTTCTCTCGTTCAATATAAATCAATGAAGACCGCGTACTTTACCGACTCGTCCATAATATAACAATTTCTATCTACGTAAACCTCGTATTTGCCGAGAAATTGCTGTTCATAGATACACTTGTATCCGGTGAACTTCTCAATCTTGGAACTTTTTTCACCTCTCGTGTCACTTTAGTTTCAATTATCATCAACGGTAGTGATTAGCTTACGCGTGAATCGCCATTTCTCATTGCTGCAACAAACGCACTGTGTTTTCGTCGTAAAGACTTCCACACCATCCAGTATTCACACAGAGCCAGCAGTCACGGTCAACGTCGCAGTATCACAATCAGGATAATGTACTAAATGATGCAAATAATAATTGATGAAGATGTCTGTATCGCAAACATTCGTCTGCTTTGCCATTCAGATTCCGTATTCTGTTTTCCGTTCTTCCACTTTAAGGCAAAAATTTGCTAAATAAAATGATTTCTTGGATGGTATTTGTTATGTACTTTTTAGTTTAGGGCTGCGCCGGGCTATGAATATCGAGTGTCATGTACTATCACTTGTTTCTGGAATGAATGCTAATCATTGCTATTTTAGATCTAATGCTTAGATTTAAAGTCGGTTAAAAGATGTTGTTTTGAAGCTTCACCTAATTGCCTTTTCTTTCCAAAGGATATCTGTCGTTGCTATTGCGGGGAGTGGTGGAATGAAAACGATAGATTCACAGTGCTATTTTAGTTCCGGTCCCCCAATATTATTACTATCATACGTGCCGAGGGAGGCAGCGGGTATTTCCCGACGTACAGCACATGCCAAGGCTAGGCTTAAGCCCTACAGAACGAAAGAAAACTTCGTCCGCTTGGGACCTTTGGCTCAGGCATGTTCATTTCATTCATTCATACAGTAGATCGGCTCCTCGCATGTTAACATACTATTATTTTCTCGCATCCGGTATGGTTTTCTTCAAAATACAACGCTTAGATCTCTCGATAGATGCGATTTTTCTCGGGTGGGTTGCGATGTAAAAATTTCGCAGAACCTTAATATCTTCGTAGCTTGAAGGTTTATCCTCGCAATGGAGCTATTTCGTTGTAACTAAGTGATTTAATGTCGCGTGTGATATAATTGGCTGCATCTGCACCGTATATCCGGTGATAGTCCAGGCCACTGGATATGGCAGGCGAAAGTGGAGGAAAAAAGTGTTTGTACGACGCCACTTTTAATTATATAAACCTAGCCGCCTGAGTTTATTTAGTCAGCTTCGATAATATGTCCATCCACACCGAAGAGTATTTCACACATGACGGGTCTGTTATTAGTACCTTCAGCTATCTATTTCTTGGCTTGATTATACTTGAGCGTATGTACTAGTACATAAATACAAGAATAATAAGCAAAAATTATAGGCGTATACTTCCATAAAATGTTTACCTTTTGGCCTTTAGGAAAAACACATGCCAAATTATTACGAGTCTCACCTCTGATCCCTCAGATTCCGTAAAGGTTCTCGATAGTTCCTTACAGTTCATAAAGAGTCCAGCTCACCTCGTAATGGCAAAAATCACTTGGCTCATGTAATGTCAAAGAGGTCGAATATCTTGGTGCCCTTGGAGAAAGCAAATGAAGTTTCTTAGGTATATAATCCATAGCTTTGAACTGGAGTAACATGTGCCTCTAAAGTTCTCATTGCAAAAGTGTTAGGTATATCATATCTCGTGTGCTACTCGTTGGCCGGGCTGGTGGTGGTGGTAGTGCGTGCGGTTACGAATTTTGAAGGTACAGTCACGTGATCGCCAGTGTTGTGTAAAGCAATATGTGTCTGTACAAGTATGTACACTAGTTTTGTCGGAACTGTCCAGCACATTTAAGAACCTTTAAGTATTTCGGATAAGACGAGGTGAACAGTGAATCGCATAACAAAGCAATCTTTTGCTTAGGGATATCAAATTGCTAGTGCTTCATCCAAAACATTTTTACTCTACTTTGCACACAAGTTTAATCGTGAGACAGACGAAACTATCTCGTCGCATCGCAAACAAACAAGCCACGCAGATAATAAACTAGAAATAGCAACGAACTTATCTTGAAGATACTTGTCCACCCCCCCATTAACCTTCTCTTTCCTGTTGCTTTGAAGTTATCAATTATTGCTTCAAAAAAATGATTTTTTGCCAATGCACTATGAACCATTGTGCAAGCATGGCTAGTGAAGTCCTATATATTTTATCGCTATTTGCTTCACAATAATTTTTTTTTTTTTTTCTTTTGATTTTTTGTTTTTGAAACATGGGTGGAGGTCGCGTGCCAGGAACCGGTTTCAATTTGCACATGTTTTTGGATGAGGTGCGGCGAAGTCTGAGCAGTTCCTTCAGCTGGTGATCTACAGCTGACATTTATTGCAACCCACTCAGAAACAAGGATAGGGATGGAGAATGCGCAGATAGGTATATAAAGAATGTAGTGTTATTCCCAGCTACAAACAGATAAAGACCCAGGAAAGAAAAACTAAAGTTACACCACCAAGAAGAAAGGAATAGAGTGATTTGTCAGCCATCCTAGTGTCCAGTCTGAAACCCCCGTCTGCCTCACGTCATTCTAACTCGGAAATGTTACACATTACACCTTAGATAATATGATGAAGCTACATATTTTACTTATTCCAGGAGTACATACTTTGGAGAGGAGGGGTAAAAGTAACTAATTCTACCTATGTCACTTTCTAAACAAAAGAGAGCTAGCACTAAGTACTATTAGAAAGGAGTAGAGAAAGCAGAGGTGAAAGATACAAGGTCTCGACACAAGGGGTGCAATTGTTCTCTATGTAAAGATAATTGCTTTACTTTGTTCCATCAAAAATGGACGACTTCCCCTGGAGACGTAGGAACTGTCTATTCTAGCCAACCAGATCCATAGGAATTATCCATACCCGTAAGCCACTTCCAATGTAAGCAATACGTAATGCATGTCATGACAATAATCGAGTCTTTCCGTCACGTTTTATTTTTGCTTCTACTTTTCTTCGTCACTAGACGATCCCGTATTTTGGGATCTTGGAGTTAGACCCAGAGCCGATCTAAACCCAAAGAATTTTCTAGACCCAGTCGTACGCCTTTAGAAAATTCCCACGTCTGTAGGGGAAGTCATCCAATAATTTCCTTTTTGTAAGTTAGTTCAGTAGAAATATTGGTGTGGTGTGGACCCTAGGTCCCCTAACCTTTCAATTTTAGTACAAGTTTATTTTAGCTTAGCACCAACTAAATCTATCCTCATTGGGGTAGCCACAGATTTTAAGCTATCCTACTAAGTTAAGGGATAACCTAGCATCCTGCAAGAAGAATTCCATTGCCTTGATATCAATGATAAATTCTTCTCTAGCTACTCAATGAAATTGCAAGATAACATTTCTAAAACGGAGGGGTCACGGTGGGTGGTTCCTGTGTATTGGACTTGGTCCGTTCGCCTGTGCGCATGCATTGATGAACTGAAATTTCATTTTACTTGTACATTTATTGCTTTACCATACTTATCAAGACACGTGATTTTTCTTTCATTCCACGCAAATTAAAGAATGAATTTGGGATAATATCAGAAATCTAATATGCAATCCATGGTCCCAGACCGTGAGGAAAATAAGCTACACAACACATGAATAACGAAGTATCTGCATTAATTATCATAGTTGTTATTCATGCCAGCTCATAAGCCGTCATCAACCCTGGATAATGCAATTTACCAAGATTGGGGTGGGTTTAGGATCATACATTATCACTCGATTCAAAAGAGGCATTCGCTGGGTTTCCGGCATGTTTTTCGCGCTTCATTCCGATAGTCATTCACACCATGGCCTCTTATTTCCCGAGCTCTATCCCTTTATTATCTTTCTAAGGCCCGCTGTCCGTCTTGCATACATACCACAATTTACTACTCGAGTCGCGAAACATACGAAAATAAGCTATGCTCAAAGAATTCCAAAAAGCAAATGAACGCCAATACACACGCCAAACACCGAACTCTACCGCCCAGCCATCATATCATAAAGCTTCTCCCTCTTCGCCTCTAACTCCTCCAGCTCTTGCTCAACCCTCTCAACCTCGAACCTTGCCAGGTCCTTTTCCGGCGGCAGGCCTTGGAATCCTCGTGCCTGAGCTTCAAGATTCAACACATGCTCCTTTAGTGCCTCGACCGCCTTCTCTTGTTCTACCAGCGCGTGGACTGTCAGTCCAGACGCAACGCGGGTAGAATTAAATTCAGCCTGGGAAGTAGAAAATTTAGCGTAAGAGTTCGGAGGTGCGGCCAAAAGAAGGGATGGTAGACGTACTTCAAGTGCCTCAATCCGCTCTTTATAGTCCTCTGTCTTATTTCTTAAATGTCTTGTTGATCTCGCCCATTCCGCAACGGCCCCCGGTAGCTCAGGCGGAATCATAAACTCCTCGCCGCGCTCAACTTTCTTTATCGTTTCTCGGAGCTGTTCGAGTTCCTTTTCTAGTTGGTGTTGCGCTGAGTTAACTTTTAGCTGCTGTTGCTGGAGAAGGAATTCTTCCTTCGTTAGGGTGATTATATCGCCGACAATCCTACCGTCACCATTAGCCCCGAGTGACATAGGCGGTAGTACGAGGGGGCGGAAGCCAACGTCTCAGGATCCGTATCCCTACACCCCAACGCCACACTCAATAACGCAACGCTCCCCAAGGCCCGTCCCCCCTCCTCCGTCAAGCTCTCCTCCAACGCCACAAGAATCGGTTCCTCACCCGTCCCAATGCCCACACCCAGCGCGTCTCCCCTGCGGGAATAATTCTCGGCGATAGCAACATCCCTTTTTTTCAGTTCCTCGAGAGCTTTCTCCTTGACGCGTTTCTCGAGGGCTCGCTCTTCGTCTGCGGCCTCGTTTGCAGAGGCTAGAGACAGGAGGGCTTTGAGGGTTTCGGTGTTGCGCTCGAATTTTGGGACCGGGGAGGGGTGGAAGCGGGTGTGGAGCCAGTGGTCCACGTAGGACCAGTCTTTGGCTGGAGGGCGTTAGCGACACCAATCCTCTCTCGGAGATGGCGGGACAGAAGAGAAGAGGAGGAAGACTCGCCTTGGAGAGATTGCTGTTTCGCAGCCGAGGGAGAGAAGACCTTCGCCGGGGACCATATATCGCGGAAGTCGGCCATGGTGTCGAGCGATGGGCGCTATTGCTAGCCGTCTCGCAGCTCGTTCGGGTGTTATGTAATGTCTTGCCAAGATGAGGCTCAAATTTAGAGTTCGGGACAGTGGCGGGCGAGCAGCGAAGCACAGCCACGCGATTAGTCATGGGTGGATGGGAACAATTGAGAGATGGACAGGCAAAAGGCCAGCTGGAAGAAACTCCCCCGGCATCGCCCCCTCGCTATTTGAGTTGCCTCCTCCGCTCCCACCTGAGCTTTTCTCTCTCTTCTCGCCCGACACTCACCCGGCTTTCGGTTTGAACTACGAAGCCCTACGCTCGCTTGCTCGAGACTCCGAATCAATCCCCACAACCACCGAAGTTACCTCTGTCGCGCACTGAGAGTCGGTGGCCAACTGAAGCTACGATGCACCTCCCCCTTCGCGAGCTGGCGCTTGCCGCTGCAATGCTCTCCCTCCCGCGCCTCGCCGTCGCCGAAATCTCCACCGATACACCAGTTTCTTCTCTCCTCGACTCCGCCAATGCACTGCTCGCCGCAGGCGACATGCATGCCGCCCTCGACCACTTCGATGCTGCCGTTAAACGGGATCCAACGAACTACCTCACACTGTTTAAGCGCGGGGCGACATACCTTTCTCTGGGCCGGTCTTCCCAAGCTTCCGCGGACTTCGACGCCGTGCTGACTCTCAAGCCGGATTTTGAGGCTGCTCTGGTCCAGCGCGCGAAGTTGAAGGCGAAGGCGGGGGATTGGGAGAGCGCTGTGCGCGATTACAAGGCTGCTGGCGGAAGGGAGACGGAAATCGTGGAGCTTAAGGAAGCCGAGAAGGCGCTGCGTGAAGCGGAGAATGCGGAGAGGAAGGAGGACTGGGAGAAGTGTGTGAGTGAGGCTGGGAAGACAATATTGGTTGCGAATGGGGTAGGGAGTGTTAGAGCTCTCAGGGCAAGGTGTAGATTGGCGAGGGGGGAAATTCACGAAGCTATCGGAGACTTGACGTTTGTTCCCTCTATCCCCATCTCTACTTTAAAGCGGAGAATGCTAATCAGGTCATAGCCACGTCGTTCAATTGAATCCCTCCAATATAACCCCCCACATCCAGATTGCTTCTCTCCTCTACTACACACTCGCAGACTACGACCGTTCCGTCGCGCAGCTTCGCCGATGCCTCCACTCTGACCCGGACTCCAGACCCTGCTCCAAATCCTTCCGGCGGATCAAAAACCTCGAGAAATCCCGCGAAAAGGCGAAATCCTTGCTATCGAATAAGCAATTCACCTCAACGGTTAAACTCCTGACCGACCGCCCCGACGAAGAAGGCCTAATCAGCAGCGTAACCACCGATATCTCCGAGCTCCAAGCGGAGAAAATCCTTGTCCCCACAGCTACATCCGATCTCCTTGCGGAACTAAATGAGTTGGCCTGCGAAGCTTATAGCGAAAACAACCCCACGAAAGCCCGACCATTCTGCGAAACAGCCCTAAAACTTAACCCCGAGTCCCTCCCTGGAATATTATCAAAAGCTACGCACCTCATCTCCGAAGACCTCTTCGAAGAGGCAATCCGAATCCTCGACTCCGCAAAGAACTCACACCCCAATAACCCCAAACTGAATCAGAAACTCCAAGAAGCCCACAAACTCCTGAAACGCTCCAAGTCCAAAGACTACTACAAAGTTCTCGGCGTCTCTCGCGATGCCTCAGACCGCGAAATAAAGAAAGCCTACAGAAACCTGACGAAAAGGTTCCACCCAGATAAGTACCGTGGGGACCTCAGCAAAGAAGAGGCGGAGAAGAAGATGGCGGCCATCAACGAGGCCTACGAAGTCCTTTCGAATCCGGAGCTGAGGGAGAGGTTCGATCGCGGGGATGACCCAAATGAACAAGGTGGCCAGAATCCGTTCCACGGACACCCCTTTGGCGGCAGCCAGCAGTTCGTGTTTAGGCATGGTGGCAGTCCGTTTGGCGCCGGGGGTCCGTTTGGCGGGCAGGGAGGATTCAAGTTTCCGTTTTAGTGTTTGGGTTTGTGTTTGGAATGGCGTGGGAGAAAAAGGTCGGATTGGTTTCTTGTAGCTAGGATTTTTTTTTTTTTTTTTTTTTTTTTTTATTTTTATTTTTTTTTTTCTTTTCTTTTATATA
>JABYPW010000629.1:0-22743 GCA_016880775.1 Phymatotrichopsis omnivora
GCAATGCAATGCAATGCAATGCGCCCCGCCAAACCAAACCAAAAATTTCTAACGTAAGAAATCGAAATGATTTTCCCTAACAAGCCGTGATCGTAAATTCTTAGGTTTTTTATTCTTAACAGTCGCTCAAATAGGAACGTTGACAATAGCGAGATCTTCTGAACGACGTACTCTTTATAGAGTTACAAAAAGGCTACTCTGGTTGTTTATTCGCTTTTTCTACAAACTTCAGTCCTTGTGACATCCGGATTATTATTCCATAAGCTTGTGAACTAAAGGAACTTGCGTTCTTGATATTTTGACGAAAATTTACAGAATAACGCGAACAGAGATGAAGTGTATATTGTATATTTAGTTCTTGTAATTACAGTGATAAAAGTTCATAATAAAAAGGGGTATACAACGCTTTCAAGTTTAGCAATATGAGATTACTTAGTCACAAACCACATTTCTATTTTCAAATAGGCAAAGATATTTTAGCATAGCTGTACATGTACGTGTACATAATAAACAGTTACTTCATATAGAATATTGTGAGTGTTCTAATACTTTAGAGGCTAATTTTAAACACATTTATACCCTTTGCTTTCCCTTTGGTATATTGAGTCCACATGATGATAAGGCTATTCTCTCATTTTAGATATTACATACCCTGCCCTTACAGCACAGTTGGTGGGACAAATAATTCCCAGAATCTAGCAGTAAGTGTTTTTATACATTTGTAGTAGTTTCGGGAATACTAGAGTCAGTTTGAGAGTCATTTTAGTTTAGAAAATTTTGGTTAAGAATTTTTATAATATTAATATTTTCTCTCAAAAATTTTACTTCTTTTGTAAATGTCTTTATTTTATTATTTCTTTTAATTTTGCTCTTTTCTTTTTTTTTATTACTATCTATCTTTACTACTAATCTGTTATTGTAAATTGATTATAGTATATATACTCTAGCTCCCTAGAATACCTATGAAAAATTAGTTATCAGTAGCTTAGAGGTTGTTTTCTATTCTTATTAACCCTCAAAAAAGGAATTTATTTTATTTTCCTTTGTGTAAAGTTTTATATAGTAGGAATTAACATCAACTATAAGCCTAGTATTATGACAAAAGATGATAAGCTTAGTGACTAAGTAGAATATAAGGAGGAAATAGAATCCTATATCCCTTTCCCCTTCTCCCCTTCCTTTTCTTCTATTCTATGGGAGGACTTTGGCTAATGTTTAGTGTATTCTTTATAGTATAAATCACTTTTCCCTCTTATAGTGTACTTAGTACTTCTGCTTTTCCCTGTTTCTTTTTCTAGGTATTGTAAGGTTTACCTCCTTAGGGTAAAAGGGTAGGGTCCTATTGTTCTTCTTTATTTCTCTTAGTTTCTATTAGACTTGTTCCTTCCCCTCACATGTAATAGGTGTATTTGTATTTTGGTTTTTTCTCTTACTCTTTCTCTCTTACCTCTCTTCACTCCTTCTACTATATATACTCTGTTATCACTTTTTCTTCTACCTTAGATATTAGGTTTAAGATATCTAGGGTAGCTGTAGGTTTTATCATACTATATCCCTTAAGGATATATATAGAGCTTGTACCTTAAACAAGTGTGACATGATTTAAACAAAAAAAAACAAAAAAAAAAAACTATAAGCCTAGTTGCTAGTAGTAATAACTATAATTTCTAAGGGTAGATAAGAATCTAATTTAAAGTTTTAATTCTAACTACTTCTTAGAACTTAGTAGGCTATAGCATTATAATGTAAACTTTTTAATTTCTCTAATAGGGGTATCTACTTATAGTATACTATATGAATCTAGGGAAGTTATAACCCAGTAAAATACTAGTACACTTTTGACTAGACTTGCCTTCTGCTAAACTTGCTATATACATATACCCACTACCATTACTATAATGTCTAGGTCCATAACTATCAGTAGTAAAGCCTAGCTATTAAGTATTTTTACTCCTAGATTTTATAGTTATAAAGCTTAGACATCAGCTTTCCTAACTAGTATTAGTAACTAGGTTTTAATTATACCATATATAGACTTGTTAGTCTAGATTATAATAAAAGTGTAAGTATCCTTATCCTACCCCTAACTTTAACACTTATTAGTGTATCTTATCTAAGGAATACTTAAAGATTATCTAGCTTTTACATCTTATATATATCCCTATTCGCTTACCATTCTACCTCTACTCCTCCTACCTAGTTCCTTTATAAAGTAATGTAATTACAAAGTGAATAGCTTAAATATAAGGATTAGAACCCTTATGAAAAAGCTTAAGGAGTTGGAGAAAAATTTCAGGGACTTATACTTAGAGGAAAATGATAAAGAGTAGTGGAAATTAAATATTATGTTCTCTCTCTTTTAACATATATTTCCTATTATTTAGTAATTTAAACATTGATTTAAAAATAAATTTTCTTATGAAATAGTAGTATATTAAGCAATATCCATTAGACTAGGTACTTCCTCTAGAGAGAACTATAAGCTATAAGAAAAAATATATGTAAAAATCTATATGTAGTAGTGTTCAGGTTTAAAACTTTATGAGTAAATACTACCTTCTGTCCTCTAAGAACTTAAACTTAGACTTAACTTTTCTAGTACAGGATAGTAGAAAATTAGAAATTAGTACATAGAAAGTGATTTGATATAAAAAATCTATTAATTTCTATTAAAAATCACTAATTAATGAAAATTCAAGTCTTTTTACCTACCTAGCATTAGATATAGTAGCTAGGTGTCATTATGGTTCAAGTTAGTCTGACAGTGCTTAGCGGATAAAGGTACGTCCTGACGCTCCTATGTATGCGATTATGTCTTTGCTCTTAATTGAGTGTACACGCCCTGTCCATACAATAGTGACCGATAGGAAATCAAAATCCTATGGTTCAAGTTAGTTGTAGTATATAAAATATATATGAAATATAAGCTACTTAACTGACGATAATCTATAATAAGTAATAATATTTTAGCACTCAAGCTATATGAACAGGTAAATTACAAAGCTTAGATTTTTCTAGAATTTTTTTAAGTAGCTAGCCTAGTATATAATGCTTAAAATGATAGTATTTTATAAGAAAATTTATATTCAAATCAATGTTTAAATTACTAAATACTGAGAAATTCATGTTATAAAAGATGGAAATAATTTTTCGGTTATAAACTTAGAATGGTACACTCATTTTTGGGTGTAGGCTATGGTGTGACAGGGTAGTGGGAGTGGTCAAGCCTTGCTTATGTAATCGACTGGACACTTTCTTGTTAGTCCCGCCGTTCCTTTTGTACTCTTTTTGTGTTTCGTATCTAACGGTATATATATACTTTCAATTTCACATATCGCATCCTTTCTTCTTCTTTCTTCTTCACTCTGTTCCAATTTTCACTTGCTCGGACGTAGGCGTTTACTTCCGCATATTCGCGCCTTTTGCTTCGTACCGTATTGCCAGTATATTGGTATCGCAATACACAATTCTCCTGCTGAGTTGATGAGAAAATCTGATTTTTTTTTTTTTCGTTCATTTCAGGGTTTCGACCGTCGATCGTGCAACTTTCCTCAATTCGCTTTCCAGGAAATCAAAATTCCCACACCACAAATACCGGAACAGCACAGTCTCAAATTCCTTTCCAAATAGTACCAGAAATCCCCAAGAACTTTGTCGATATATGCGCTATTTTACAACCTTCATGGTGTGAAATTTTTCGGACCTGGAACATTCATGTAATGAATGCGGCTTTAACAGAAAAAAGGTCGATTCAAAGAAAGCTACTCCATAACGATATTCAAGCTACCACCACTTCCAAATAACCCTAAAACTGCCAGGTGCTTGGCTACTGAATTTCTAAATCTCAGAAGAAAAGCCCTTAACCATGGTCCTACAATCATCTTCAGCACCAGTAATCTTTGGGTTTTCTCCCCGGGCCGGTGCCACCATTTATCTCACCATGGACTTTGATATTTTCCTAAAAACAACGTACATGTTCAGCAACTCTGCCACAGTAATGGAGTCTGCAAATACCCCTGCAACGATTGAAGAAGAACAAACCTCCGACACCTAACGTGGAATAAATGCTATCCGCGTGCTGCTGCCACCGCTTCAGATGATTCCCAGGCCCCTATCAGTGAATGTCAAAGTTTCATCTTAGCAAACATTTAGAAGGTTGAGGAGTAATCAAAACCAACATTGGCAATGGCTTTCTTTTTATCATTTTGCAATTGTATGCACAAATACACGATACTTCCTGCCGCCGTAAGAGCAGAAGCAGACGAAACAGCTCCCATAATAAGGCCTCCTCCACCCATAGCTGCTTTATGAGACAAGGAGAAGCGACTTCCCGCTGGGAAGAATCCGTCACAAGGTGCTAGCAAAGTTGATGCAATGGTTCCTATTGCCATAAACGTCCGTGGGCTTTTGATATGACTGGGGTCGAACACAAACCTCCAGTAGGTCCCGGACCCAGCAGCCCGAACCCTGCGGCACCAAGAATAGGTTTCACAACGATTTCAGGATATAAGGCGATAACGGTTGCGGTAACGGCAACGGCAACAGCGGTGGTCTTGGGATGTTTTTCGACAGTTTCTTTAACAGTTTGCCAGGCGTTAGTCTCTCTGACTGCCTGGGCGTTTTCTACGACTTTTTTCCAGGCATCGGACTCTTGAATGGTTTGAACGGTATCGGTGGCTGCTTCCATTGCAGCTGCAGCTTGTGGATGGTGTTGAGCGGCCTCTTTCACGATTTCGACGAACTCGGCGCCTCTGCTCCAGAAGTTTGACATTTCGAATTTGGGGTCGTTTGATTGCTCGGTTTGGAATGTAGGCCGAGACTATTTCAAGCAAGAGTAGCGAGATGGAGGTGAAACAAAGCTATGTGGAACACGCTGTTGTTTACGAAAGGTGGAGCTAGGCCTCCCATATTGTATCCCTGCGGGGATCGATTCATGCGGCGTTGGCAGCACCGGCAATATTAATATCCACGGCCAACCAATCGGCATTGACACTGTTTGACAGTATAAAAGACTCATCCGAATGTCGAGCGCTTTGTCATGTAAGCGATCAAGAGGAAGCCCTATATAAAGGCAAGATGGTGCCCGAAACTGTTAGAGAAATAACGGCTCGGCTTGAGAATATATTCTACTAAACACTGCTCTTATGTGCTTATACGCTTCACGGCCCGTCACTCGTAGACGCCGGTACACAGATACGACGAACCGCCAGAAACTCCATATCGCGATAATGGTATGACTGAGCACCGGCCGCTATCACTATTGCAGGGCTCTGAAACTCCTTGGAGAGAGAGAGGTAGTCACTCGCAATTTCATGCTATACAGTAAATTAAACATCCTCTTTATGCTCATACTAAATCACTCGTAAGCTACCAATGGAACAAATTTCGAGACACCATTTAAGTGATGAAATTTTAGTTGGAGTTTAACCAAAAGAAGAAGAAAGAGAAGAAAAGGAAAGCAATAATACACTCAAGTTGAAAAAAGGAAAGAAAAAAAAAATCTTCCGCACTAATACATAATTCAATAACAATCGAAATTTCCATAAACCCATTCATCCATGAATGTCGCAGAAACCACAAAAATCACAGTTATCATTCACAAACCTTCCCAGTGCGGGAAACACACACACACACACACACAAAAAAAAAAAAAAAAAAAAAAAAAAAGCTCACAAATATCTCCTCCTTCTAAGTCTCGACGCACGTCCATTCTTCATAGTCTCACCCTGAACACTCTCCATTAGTTTTCCCCCAATCACAATTTACGCCACAGAGATAACATCAATGTACCTGCGCTTTCCCAACCCTCGATCCGGTCAACGAGCCCGCAAATTTTTTTACCATTCCTATTTCAAGTGAGTTTCTTTTCGATATCAACTTCCAATTATTACGGAGCATACCGTGAATCCTAGAGCCCAAAGTTGGCTCAGTTCTCGCCTGGTGACGTGCCGACGGGCCTACATCTTTGTATTTACGGGGGCGAGCGGTAGTTGTAAGGGAAGAGGTGCTGGCGGGTGTCGGGTGCACTAAGCGAGAGATTAGAGAGGGTTTGCGGGTTTCCGCAGTTGTGGTTGCTGCGGGTGCAAACGCGGTGCTGCGGCTGGCGAAGGGCATGGCGGATAAGGATTATAAAGTATTGAGATTAGGATAATTATAATTCGTATTTTGCAGATAAAGTTCAAAGGGCTATGGGGTGCTGATGTAGGTTCGGACGAGTATTAATGTGATGTTTGGCGGCGTGGGGTACCTTGATTTCCGGAAATGATAGGTAGAACGTCATTTCGTTTCCTATAAGTGGCCATGGGTTGCAGTCTCGAAAATATCTGGATTTTTGCGATCATCGGCGGCGGGGTACCTTGGTATTAATCGAAAACAACTTATTGGTTTAATCAAGATTGCCAGGATCAGTGATCAGCGCATAATAATAGTTTTTTTTTTTACCAGAAGGATTCTGCCCTGACAGAATCTATTTAAAACGAAAAGAGAAATATTCCTTTGAAAGTTTCAGGTCGAGAAATCAGGTTTTGGTTTTTGCAGATCGTTGCGTGTGGCGTACACGGTTATTGGGACCGAGTTTGAAGTACATGTATGGACATGGTGATGGATTATGGACTGTATCTTGCAGCATATACATATTCAAAAGCAGCATACCTACTCGAATATATACATATTCAAAAATAGGAAACCTTTAAAATGCCACTCTTATGTTTCCCTAGCAATAACGCAAACTTGCAGCATGTAAAATTTTGCACCTCCAAGCGCCGAGTATGTACCAACAAACAACGACTCCACCACCTCTGCCACCAGCTTCGTGTATATCCACAATGGCAGCAGTCGCTAAAGGTGACGAGTTTTCTTCTTTTCAGGGACTCAAAGATTCCATCGCGGATTGGGCTATCGCTTCAAAAAATTTTTGTACAGGCTGCGGATTACTAAGTCCGATAGCAAACGGGTTATCGTTGACTGTAGAGTGGATGACTGCCCATTTCATCTACATGCATTCTTTTCGGTTGAACGAGAATGTGTTACTGTGGGGACTCTATGACTGGATCATACATGTTGGGGGTTTGAGGATTCCTCACATGGAGCCTCCAGCAGGTAAAAGTTGCTTTAGTGTGTCCTTCCTTCTACAATTGCCATCAGTAAAGATACTCGCCCTCAGACGATTATTGAAGCGATGCAATTATATAATGTGGAATGAAAAAATCAGCTACGAGGCTGTCCTTAAAGCGAAAAATGCAATTCTGCAGGACAATTTTGCGGAACAACTTAACTAGTTTCACCTCTTTCCATCCTATATCGACGCATTAGTCACGGCAAATCCAGGAACATATGCCACGGATCCGGAGACTCGAAGATTCCGACGTACGTTTTTTTGCCCTCTGATCAGCTGCACCTTGTTCATTCACTGTCGTCCAATTGTGGTAATGGACGGCACTTTTACAAAGAGTGCGTTCACTCAAACGCTTATTGAGTGGACGGTAATCACCGGCTTTGCGGATGTTGCAGGTAATTTTTTGTCGGTCGGTTATCGGTTATTGTAGGGCTATTTAGCTATGTTCTGTAATTATTGGTAGTGGTTAATTGATCATAGTAGTATATCTCCTACGTAGATGTAAATATCGTCTCTGTTTCCTAATCGTGAATCCACCACCCGTAGAAACTTTGTGGTGTTGCTGGGGAAACATGAGAGTAGCATTTTTTAAGTAGTACTGTAATGGGAGCCACACGTTCAGCAGTAGAACCCGCCGTTGCATTTAGAAGAAATCTTGCGAGCCTAACAAGACAGGCCCAAACCAGAGAAACTGGAGAAAACTGAAGAAAAAACAAATTCGAAACTCATAAAATAGACAAATCCATAATAAAAAATTTCCTCACTTCGGCATATGATGAATTTCCTCTCACTCCGCTCTACAAATTTCCTCAAGCTCCTCCATCTTCTGATTTAACTTGGCCTCAACATTATCCAAGAAATATTTCGTTCGGTTATACTCCACTTTCAATTCTGTAGGTGACCAATCAAGCCACTCCTCGTTTTTCTCTGTATATATCATGATCTCCTTACGAACGGCACGTTTGATCTCAGGCAACTTTTCCCACAAAACCTGTAAGGCTTCCAATTGGTCGGCTCCCAAGGCTTCATTCTCAAGTTGTTTCTTCGAAATTTTCTGGATCTCCCGGAATCGGTCTTCGAGGTCCTTCACGCGTAGATACAACTCGGTACCGTCACGGATCAGCAGGATCGTTCGCTCAAGCCGTTCCCTCAGACGCAAGTCCTTCTTCAATATTTTCTCGCGTAGTTTTTGAATGAAAACATGTATTTTTCCGATAGGAGATGCGAGGAATTCTCGCCGCTGTCGGACAATTGGATAGCGCATATCACAGAAATTTTGTACAATTTCTGCGGCCCATTTCTCTTGCTCGGAGTAATTGCTGTTTAGTCCAGATTCGGCGCGGCTGGCAGGAACGGATGTTCCGGCTCTCTTTAGCCTCGACGAGCGGATTCTATCCATAGAAACAGTAGAGACACCCAGCTCGTGTAATCCAAAGAACGTACGCGAAGTTTCCCCTCCTTCAGTAACGATGAGTAGAAAGTCTTTTTCATTATATAGCTTGAACCTTTCGAAAAGCTCTGCTGCAAGTACCTGAGGAAGAAGCTCTCCCCAATTGCCAAGATCCATTGACAAACGGGCAAAAGTCTTTGGATATATAAATGTAAGCCTTTAGGCTATACCATAAACTATGAAGAAAGAGATTAGGAATAATTAACGGACCGTTTGTACAGTTTTCCAAACTCTGGCAACATCCATGGACATCGGCGATAGCAGGGGCGACTTTGACCTAAAATTTGCCATAGTCACAGCTAAGAAATCGATTTGACGACGGGCTAGGTATTGCCAAGGCTTAGGTTCAAGACTCCCGGCTGACATTGTTGTAACCGTTCCATCGTAATCAAGGATGGAGCGAAGCACGACACAAAAGCTCTCCACTGCTCTTAAAAGCGATTGCTGATACCAATGTTGAGAAACAAAATCGGAGTTTTCCCACGATCGCATTGGCTGGACTGCAAGCCAAGGTATTCTGGATTCCACAACCTGAGTTTCCTTGGTGAAAAGTCCCGGCATTTGTAGTAAATACAATTTCAACCAGGAATTTGGCATCAAGAAATCAGTGGGCCAGCTCATATAGATCTTATAGAGATTAGTATGTATTAACATGAGAATCGCAATATGGAGTAAAAGGCCGTGTACCAAAAAAGTTGCCAACTTCTCATAAAAAGATATTACAGAATGGAAAGAAGAGTAATCTTCTATCGGGAATTGTTCCAACATCCAACATAATGCATTATATTGGCCCTGTGGAAATTTATATGTCAATTTCGCTCCATTTTGTGCATTAGATATTGAACGTACGTGAGTTTTTGAACTTCCAGGAACTTTCTCGTACCTCAAGTTTCTGATCTCCTTTAATGTACGGCGCGCATGACTTTTCGTGGGATACCATGACGAGTCCCAGAATGACTTGGTCAAGCATTCCGTAAACCTATCTGCAACACCTACAGAGACTCAGCAAAAAAAAAAAAAAGAAAAAAAAAGAAAAAAAAAAACCCCTTCATGAAATCATCGACAATAGACTTGACGCAAACCTAAAGTCTCCGCATGTTGTAATTGTTCAAGAAGGTACGAAAAGTTGTGCCTTTTTTCCCATTCGTGACGCATACGGTGAAAGAGAAGATTTTCAAAATCCCTCACAATACCAAAAAACTCTGAAGATTTGCAAGAAATGTCGCGATGCGTTTTCGTTACAATGCTAGCGTCTTGTTCAACGGAAGAAAAATACGTTATTTGGGTGATTAGACGCTCAATCCAAAATCGGCCTAAATGGTATTGAAAGTTAGATGCGTGAGTTTATTGATGCTCGCTGACCACGCAAGTAGGATAACATACGATGACCATTGAATGATTTCGCGAATTCTTGGTCCAGAATAGCGGGCCGTCTTCCGTAACGATTATACAAGAGATCAAAGGTATTGTAAACGGAACTCATTCGGAGCAAATCCTTTTTACACCGTCAATGCTAAGAACTTTCCGCGCAGATATGGAGACAAATAACCTTTGTGAAATTCGAAAATTCCTCTTTTGTAATTAACGTATGAGGCAATTCACAGACTCCTCTCTGCACGTTTCGGCAACTCACTATGCCCTATCAATTTAATTGCTCCTTGAAATATAGGCATGTAGTACTGAATTTTGCAGGTGAGATTTGAGGCAAAAAAGACAAACGTACATGTAGTCAAATAAGAGTGACATCTCTGGGGATATTGTTTCTTCTGTAGCTCCAAAGCTTTGTTGTGAATTTGAGTAATTGCCGGGTGCAAGTGATCCAATGCCCATTTGCATGCTTTATCTGCAATAGCAGCGGTATCGGAAATTCCGGCAGCGGCATCAAGACCGGCATTCAATGGGGACGAATCAAGCAGCCAGCACGTTTCTGCTTTCTTCGAGAAAGGGAAGATCCCCAGAAAAATCAGAAGTGACTGTGCGATTTTCCCTTCGGTAGCTAGCAATTTTATCATTTCTGTCACTTGATTGATAAACTCAATTGGTAGCTCGGACACTTTAGTCGCCGCATCTATGAAATGTGTTGCTTTTATGGTAACCTAACACGGCTGATAAGCAAGATATTTCCACGGTATATCAGAAATGTTCGGCTTACAATTATGGAAAATAATCCTTTCATCCAACTTTCTCCAAAACGAATACTCGCAAAATCAATACGTCGGTCCTGGCAATCGTTTAAAACACGTTCAAGTTGCTGCCATGGATGCCACATTTCCAAAATTTCGGGGATCAACGAATTTCTCGGATACCATTTTTCGTTCCATGTCAGTATCGTTTTCGGCTCAGAAGATAGTCGTTCACCCAAGCTCTTTGATTGGACGTAGTTCAAAACTTCTGCGAGATATTTTTGTGGGATTTGTTGGTAAAGGTTGTACTTTTCCACGAATGACCAAACTTTTTCAACTTCTTCGTTCCCGATAACCATGTCGAATAACTCCGAAAACCTTCTTTTTGCCATATAAAAATCCTTCATCTTATCCGCCATTCCGTGATCACGATAAAAAGTTTTCCCCTCTGAATCAGAACCGAGAGTTTCCACAGTCATTGCTTCGAGATAGGATGATATTTTCTCTTGTTTCAGAATTAAGTTGCAGAGTCTGGATTCGTGTGACTGGGTGTTCGGATCGATAGAATCACGATGTCTAATTATGGCGTTAGTCCAACGAAACTCATAAAATAAAATGGGCGGTTTCATCGAGTCAGAACGGGGTACAACTTGTTCAAATAACAAACGAGTTTCTCAAAGAGACTTCCTCGGTGAAGCGCATCAGCTCCTTTATCATAATTTCCGGCACGAACATAATTGTTCGATGCTTCTTCGTAGCATTCTGCTAGTTCGAATAAACTAGCAGCCTTTTCGTATTCGCCGTGGTTCGAAAAAATCACTTTTTCAATTAAACTAAAGAATTCTCAAAAGACCTCGGAATGATAGCGAGTTTACCTGCCGCTTTCTTAAATTCTCCCAGCTCTTCAAAACAGGTTGCCTCTTTGAATGGCAAATTACTCTCATGAAAAAGCTTCGCGGCCTCACGGAAACATTTTTCGAACTCGATCTTTTTTTTCCCTGAAGCCCGGCGGCTTCTCCCATTTTGCTCTTCGATAAAAGCTCGAGCCATACTTACTCCCTTCTTGTCTTCCGCATTCCCGAAGCAAATTTTTGCCTGCACGTCAGAAAAGTCAATACTTCGGTGTCTTCAAGTTGGGGAGGGATCAAACATTTTCATAATCTTGGCGTTGTAGAAATTCACGGCCTCTTGTCGACCATTCCGGTGCATGTGAAGTCTTGCGGTGGAACATTTGTTGAACTATCTTTTTAACCTGTACCCACAAATTCAGTATTTCCCACCTTTTTTTTTTTTTTTCAGCAATACACGGATGCCTGTACGCTTTCACCCTTATGTGTGTCATTCATGTCGACAATATCAACAAGAGGTTGGCCAGGCTCCCGTTTTAATAATTCGACAAACGAAGCTATGCTCGGAGGATTGCTTTCAAAAAGCCACAATCGACTTCGAGGTCGGGTGATAGCTACATAAAGTTGCTATAATAATGCGTTAGGTAAAATCTTCAGAGTTCAATTTGAATAACGTCGGGCATATATACCTTCAATTCAGTGCACAGTGCCTATTATATTCGTGAATCTATCAGTCACTGCAACACAAATTATCAACGCTATAACACGACCCTAACCATATGCTTTAGCTCATCTGTATTTCCCAAACTCGCCAATGCCCGTAATTGGGAATGACACTCGCTAGTTGTGAAAAAGTCAACAAGAAAAACGTCATCAAATT
The DNA here is from genome assembly GCA_016880775.1 of Phymatotrichopsis omnivora. Taxonomy (NCBI): domain Eukaryota; kingdom Fungi; phylum Ascomycota; class Pezizomycetes; order Pezizales; family Rhizinaceae; genus Phymatotrichopsis; species Phymatotrichopsis omnivora. The sequence continues at coordinate 12,416 of JABYPW010000629.1, forward strand.
CCATTCCCTTGCTCTCCAGTATTGTCAAAATAAGAATCTTCAAATTAGGCCCAATATCATCTCCTAACCTCTCTTTGTCATCTATGTCGCGAACAATTATAACCTGCTCCGGACCGAAGTCAAACTCACGGCTAAGGTCCACATATTGTGAAACGCTCGTAAAGAATGAGCCAGAGTTTACTATACAAAAATCAGCTGAAACTTTTCTCTCCATATAATCCACTATCTTATTCACCTAAAATGGTTGGTTGTGGTCCGCGGTAATCTCCAATTTCAGGCGGTAGTTCATCAACCATCGCCGGAAATTCTGATTCGTCAGTGAATGAAAGATAACTGAGAGCAAATTTCATCTCACCCGTCCACAGTAGTTTCATGACGAACGATGCAAATGAAAGAATTCCCTGATGTGTGCGTAAATTTTTATTCAATTTTATAAGCTCCGGCCTCGCAAGCTCCGGAGTGTTGGCAATCGTGCTAAGTCGGGAAAAATTTCTGAATAAAAGAGCTTTGACATCTGCAAAACGAAATGTAGAGTCTTTGGATATGCATTGCGCCGTATCCCCAGCTATAGAATAGAATTTTCAGATGTAATTTCTTGTTGAGGAAGCGGGAGGGAATAACTTACCAAAGTGGATGCCTCGAGGATTTTTGATAAGACTAGCCAGTAGATCAATTTCCAGTAGCCTTTGGTCCTGAACCTCTGCTTCTAATCAGCCAAAGCAAAGATAATAGTGTAAGTTTTTTAGGAGTCTTCTTTTTCTTTACCATCGACATAAATTTCATCTAATGCTTCTCTCAACATCGGCATCAAATCTTTGTTCTCCGAAATTTCCTGAAATATTGAAATCACTCTATCGATGTCGTCTAGAGCTTTTCGTTCGCGTTTTTTCCGCTCATATCTCTCGTAAATATCGTAAATTCGGTCTCTTTCGCTCGTGTAAATAAACGTAGGGGCGCTTTTGAAGCTTTTGGCTTTATACTCCTCCCTTGATAAAGGCTTGAACTGTGTTTCTGCCGACGCCGACCCTTTGATGATACCCATTATTTCCATAAAAGCCGAAGCCTCCGAAAATTTATATGTCAAATGGCGAGGGAATGTGCACCAATATTCGTTTTTGAAAACTTGGAAGTCCACATTTTGTGATTTCCGGGAATGGAACTCGTCCCTCACCCTTTCTCCATATGCGTTCGAGTCCGGCATTTGATGCTCATTTTTGCCACTGGAATCCCGACCTGCGTTCCTAACATATCCTGAGTAATTCTCCATCTTAATGCAGAAAAGTGGCAAACCTAATCGTGTTTTCCAATAGCTTCAAAAAATGGTCAAAGGTACAGACAAGCGGAAAATCTTCGTCTTTCAATGATGTAATAGTATCGGTAACTACTTTTTCGTAATGGTCTATACCGGCCCACGAATCGTCTTCGATTTTGTCTGTAGTAATTTTCCTTTGAAAATCAATGAGGCATCTCGTTTGGCTGCCAAGCTTAGTAGCCAGCACTGGCGAACGAGTGAGAAGAATCTATTCGGAGTTCACTTGTTAGTCGGAGATTTCATTATGATTATTCAAACCCAGAGAACATTTGAAGAATCACATACCTGGCGGAGTGGCGTCTCTTGCTGAATCTCGATTCTTCCCAAATACCTGTATACGAGTTTATATACGAGGCAAGTCGTTTTTCCTGTCCCACTTCTCCCGAGTATTAAGGTCGAGGTTTTGAAATCTTCTATGACGTCACGCTCTTCTTTTGAGGGTTTCAAAGGAATCTCTATGTTCACGTTTTTGGAGAATAGATTCTCGGCTACGGTTTCCGTGAAAGGGTAAAATTTGCCTGAAAGTAATAAGCAAAACGAAAAGAAATGTTAGAATCAACCATATTGAAGGGATCCTCACTCGATAGATAGATACTTTTGAGTGCATCTTCATCCTCAACACTCGCATCGTGCCTTAGCTTGAGAACTGAGTGGTCGTTGAACATAATTGGCAAATTTTTGCCGGTGGATTTCTCGAAGTTAGTTTTTTTGCAAGCTTCCATTCGCTCAGCTGAATAGTTCTTCTGAAGATGTAGGACGCCGTCTATCGCTTTTTCCATCTATCGTTTGACATGATAAGCCCACGGAACACTATGATATCAATATTCCGAGAAACTATAACACCTGCCGGGACCGCCGGGGCCGCCGGGGAGCCAAAAGGGGGGGGGGGGGGGGGATAACTGCAAACCTCCTTTCGACCGCCAATTTTCCATACTAATTGAAAGTTAAATTCAAGTCCCATTCAAAATGTTTGAAGATATTTCACCTTTTATCACTTGTGTTATGTTATTTGTCTCCGGGTCAGTGTCAACATCGACTTGCCACAAGATCCGCCCATTGAATCTATAAATTGCTTCATGGAGAGTTCCATGAGCTCTTTGCCTCTGAACACCATTACCAGCTTTGGCAACTAGTGAATGCTGTTTCCAATCACCAGATGCTAGTTGAATCAATTTTTTCTGGATACGCTCAATGTTTCCTTTTCTGCAGTTAGCTGTAGATCAAATGGCTGCCATGACATTAATCAAAAGTATATGGTATGCGATACAACCTCCGCAATTGGAATCCTCCAAGTCTTTCAGAGCCTGCGCTGAAAGATATACCCACCAAATCCCCGGCTTGTGACCGAAAAGATCATAAAACTGATGTGACTGATCCATTTCAGGCTTCGGTAAAAGAGTGTTGTTAGAAACGTCGTTCATTAAGTAGTGAAATGCAATAGATATTAAATGTACTGGTAATGCATGCTACACAAACGGTGGAAAGCATATGGATACCATATGCAATACTGTGGTGGCCTAACTCATCCCTCCTGACGTAGTATGGCTAGCAGACTGGTGATCAGTTGTAGAAGATCTTGGCTGTTTGCGGCTGCTGCCCTCACCAGTCTCACTATGTAGAGTACTCGGGTGTGAGGGTAAGTAATTCTCTGAGCCAATCGTATGGTGGGGGACACCTTTAACCAGGGTGCTCAGAGGACAACCCGACATTTATTTTACTTATGTAATATCATATAATTATCCCTGTCGCTCACTTTTCCTTGGCGCCAAGTGAATAAATTTGTGTAGAGGCTTGGCAAAAAAGTTCATTTTGACCATATAACCGACACCCATCCCGCCCCACACAAAAAGTGGCTGGACATTTTTCCTTTTAGCTCAACGAAAAAAGGAATTCTTAAATTTTGAAAACGTAGAATGAAAGAGGAGAAGCGAGAGAAGCGTTCCACGTTGTAAAAAATTTATTCAACTTTGTTTTTGGTTGCTGAAAAGGCTGGAAGTTGAGGGTCAAAATTGGTGGTAGACTACCCTGTGTCCCCCACCATACTAGGCACGAGATCAGCCCAATAGGATAGGGTTACGATCACCTTTTTCCTCACAGCAATGAGCAGGAAAAGCGCTAATAGGAGCAGAGCAGCCTTGCATCAATGGGGGCCGTATGAAGGTTACCCTGACGACGCTTAGCGAGTGAAGGTACATGTACATCCTGGCACTCCTATACCTGGGCTATGTTCTTGACTCTATGAGTTGTATACGCCCGGCCCAGGGTACAGTGTACCGGATAGGGAAGCCCAGTTCACCTATATAGGATTTTGACTTCCTATCGGTCACTATTGTATGGACACAGTTCACCTATATCAATAGGCGCTCTACCATACTTTTTTATCGCTTTTGCACACACCCGAGCACTAGTACTCTGCTAGGTATTGAGGGTAAGTGATGGGAACAGATACGATTGGACGTCTATTTTGCACGCCGTTATTGGCAGCTTTCCGGTAAGCCACGTAAGCTGGCCGAATTTGCAATGTTGCAAATGTATATTGCTTGAAGAAACTTTTCATGAAACAAAAAGGAACTCGTGCTGACCATGTTCTTGAAAATATTATTTCAGTGTATCGGAACCGAGAAGCGAGCCACGAGATTTGGAGAAGTATAGAGCGTAAAAAAATTATTTCTCAATGAAAACATATACGACTAGTGGTTGCCCGTGTGTTACCACACGGAATAAGTGAACTTAGAAGTATTTACGGCCTTTTTTTTTTTTTTTTTTTTTTTGTAGCATCTAGACTACCATTTTATTTGTTACTGCAAAAGGAGGGAAAGAGAAGAAAAGAAAAGAAAAAATTACAGACTGATTTCACCACAGCTATGTTTGCTCATAGTTCATTACTACAACAAAGGTATTATATATAGTAAGGCTGTAGCAAATTTAGAAGTTAGCAAGTCATCTGAGAAGCAGTTCTTGTGGTACTACTAGATATCAGCATATAGAGATACTAGTATCTCACCAGATCTAGAAATCCTATAGTCATAAGGTGTAAAGCAATATTTAGATAGTACAGACATTGAATTTTGTGTAAGAATTACTACTACACATGCCTGATCTGTATTTAGAGAAAGTTATAGAGTACATATAAGTTGTTTGTAGGAATAAGGTATCTTAGGGAACTATCTGGCAATCGCTTGATAGAGTAGTGATTTTATATCAATACCTGTGAAAAGAAGCTACTTAATATAATGAATAGGTTTGTGCAGTATATATGTAAACAATTAGTATTATTTTTAGTTATATTATAAACTGCAAATTAGTTAAAGGTTTAAAATTAGTATAAAACATAATCCTCATCAACATATTTTTACAGATGAATCATCTTAAGATTATTGTACAATACATTGACGAACTAGTTATACTATAGCTAAGATGTAAGTATATAAGAATACATACTTTATTTGTAAATGGCAGCACATAATTTTACCTGTAATTTTCTAAGATAGATTATTGGCTATGCATATAGTGCAAGGGTACATAACATCAAAAATATTCAATGATTTAATATGACTTTCTTATTACTTAAATGAATACTTTTCCTAATCCTAATTCCATTATTAGTGATAATATAATTAGTTATTATGGTTAAGAATTGATTGAATTTATTAAGGCTTATGGTTGTAAATTTTTATACTTACCTCCTTATTCTCCTAATTTTAATCTAGTAGAACCTTTTTCTAGAGTTATAAATTAAATTTGAAGGTTTAGAATAGAGTATTATTAGGTAGTAGATAATATAAAGAGATTGTATTAAGCCATTTATAATACTATTACTATGGATAATTATTAGGGGTAGTTTTTATACTCTAGGTATATACCAAGAAGAGAATAATTTTTGAAAATTTACATACTAAATATGTTTTACTCTTCTGCATTTCCACTTTCTTTTAATTCCTTTATATAATCATATTCTAAAAAAATTAATTCTACTATATCGACAATTTTTTTTTTTTTTTACATATCAAGTCCCCATCGTTGAAACTCAATGATATGAACCATATACAGGTACGGCCCAAACATCTGTTTTAAATAATCTTTCAAACGTTGAAAAGGACAGTGAAAAACACGAGAAATGGTGTTAGGCACATCCATAGGACATTGGCCATGACGAAGGGCTGTAGAAATTTCTGGCCAACTGGGTTTGTAGGCCATCGTGATAAAAATGTCGGAGGTCGCGAGCTAATGTTAAACCGTCATGTATCTGATCACGGCACCACTTGGGAGAACCCAAAAATGAGGTAGGAAGATACACGTTCTCCGTAGGCCCTAAATAGTCATCTCCCATTGCTTCTGTCTCCTCTTGTCATAGCCTTGCCTGATTTCGGCGTATATAGTCAAGGCGTGCTTCCTCAACTCGGCAAAACATATCAACCAAATATTCGGAAGCTACCCGACCAAAAATAGAAAACCGCCCCTCCTGCAAAAAGTATCCTCTATACCACCAAATTTGTGATTGCGCATGTTCCGGGCACCACTCTAATGTTCCGTGTGGAAACAGAATCGGATATTGCAGTGGCTCGTACCGTGGGCTCATCGTGGTGATAAGAACAGGACCTAATCCGTGACGTTTGTAGAAATACACTGTGCGTGGCTGGATCTGGTTGGTGTTGTTGACGTAGAGTATCGCACCAATCTCATTATCGGCAATATTTTCTTGCAAGACAATAGCGACATCTTCATGTGGTTCATCTCGGAGAGTCCGAAGTGCAGTCATGTACGGATTGATATGTAATAAAGCTGCTCATGCAGAATTGATACACTCTTACAGAAGATGGTAACAATCACCAACTTCTAGTCGGTCCTCCGCATCGTACAAATACCAATGAAGGCTATGGTTTTGCTGAGCCCCTGGCAATAGGCAATGGTATACTCGGCCCTGAGCCACCACGGTCGATGGTGGTGGTAGGTTTGCAAATCCCTGTGCACATCTAATCGCCGAGAAACAAAATAAATTATTTAGCTTCTGAGACAAACTTGAGATTTGCGGATGCATAACAAAGGCATTAAACTCCAGTGGGAGAGGAGGAAGTGGTGGAGCGATGTATTTCCCATCATTGCAACAAAATGCTAAGCGTTCGAAATTCAGTAGACGGGCACCACAGTAACGACAACAAACATTTTTCCAATAAACAGTTTGTTGTCGAATTGGACGTAGGATCCATGGTGATACATAAACGCCGTCGTTGTCTGGGACCCTGGCGAGGATTCGATCTATGCATATCCATGGATCGACGGGCATGCTTATTGATTGATTGAATTAACAGCAATTCACCATACCAAAGTATTGTGCAAACTACCATACCTTCCGGACTGATGCTAAGCATATCGTATCTATACTGCTATGCAAGATGAAAATGTTTTCCGAATCTGTTACAATCCATTAGTTGCCACTCACAACACAAAGCTACTGATTAAGATCGTCAATTGTAGACTCATATTTTGCTGCCCCACACTCACCTCCAACAGCACGTTACGTAGATACGAAAGCAAAGATACCATCAAAGCAAGAACGAAGGCAGTCGCTTGCAGGGTACATAATACCGGATGTGCGAAGTATACACTCTGTGTTGAATTCAGGCGATTGCAGAAAATGATGTCTAAAAATAGGTCTAGCGTCGCACACCACGGCCGACAATGATACGGTGGCGCATTGCTTATCTCGTAGTGGTTGATACGGTGGCGCATAGGAGCACAGTTTATGCCGTGGTGGCGTGGAGAAATCTGCGTTTCTTTAATACAGGTTCTTATATTATTCCACACCTCGGAATGGAGCTTTACGGCAACGCTATTGCGACGTCATAGACCCAATTTCAACTATACCGGTATACCGCAGTAACTACACAATCTTAATTTTTACACTGTAAATTCATCGTCAATTATCCACCGTCAAGCCCGCATCAAAAATGCCGCCGATTCCTACCCCCCGAGCAAAAGACCTTATCCAAAAGGTCAAACAATTCATTCCCCCTCTTCTCAGCACCATGCACAAAGGTCCGTCTCCTACTTACTCCACCTGCTCTACTAACAACCTCTGCAGGTCAGCAAGGCCGCGTAGCCGTAATCGGCGGCTGCGAGGACTACACCGGCGCACCCTTCTTCTCCGCCAACGCCTCCGCTCTCCTGGGCGCTGACCTCTCGCACGTTATATGCGAGCCGCAGGCCGCACAAGTGATCAAGACCTACTCCCCGAACATCATGGTGCACCCATACATGCGTCAAACGCACCACAAAGACACCGAAGCCCACACCTCCGAGCAGATAGTGTCAAGGATTGCAGAACTGCTCGATAGACTACATGCGATTGTTATAGGGCCGGGGTTGGGGCGAGATGCGTTAATGCAGGAGACTGCTGGAAAAGTTATTCTTGAGGCGAAGAAGCGGGGGATGCCGTTGGTTCTTGATGCCGTGAGTTCTGTTTCTCTTGCATACATGAGGCTTGGGTGCTAATCGGAACGTAACACAGGATGGATTATTTCTGATCCAAAATCATCCGGACTTAATCCGAAATTACACACCGGCAATCCTAACCCCGAACGTTGCCGAATTCGCTCGACTTTGCAAAACTATGTCTATAGATCCGCATGAAGGCGACGCAACAGAAATTTGTTCCCGTCTGGCAAAAGCCTTTGGAGGGGTAACGATCATTCAGAAGGGACCGAATGATTATATATCGAATGGGAAGCATACAGTGGTTTGTGATATCACTGGGGGTTTGAAGAGGAGTGGGGGGCAGGGAGATACGTTGACGGGGACGCTCGTGACTTTTTTGGCGTGGAAGAAGGCGTATCAGGATCGGTTGTGGGAGTAAGTGCATTTCGAATTTCACGTATACATGAAAGTGAGGCTAATAGGTTAAGCCATGATGGTTCGTTGTCCGACTCGGAATTGATCGCGCTGAGTGCATACGGAGCGGCGGCGGTCACGAGGACCTGTTCACGGCTCGCGTACGAGAAGAAGGGACGCGCACTTCAGGCGAGTGATTTGTCGGTTGAGGTTGGGAATGCTTTTAAGCTATTGTTCGAAACCGAGGATCCGAAATTATAATAGCCATTGTTTGGAAGAAATGTTCAGAAAAGAATAAATTCCATGCATGATATTTTACTACGTGCTTTCCATCGAATCGACTACCCCAACGCCTACCCTCACCTGCTAAGACAACCCGTCCACAACACCGCAAATACAGCATCCCATAAAATAAATAAATAAAAGAAAGCATCTCAATCATAAAATTTTCTCAAGCTATGAAATGTCTAGCGCCCTCGGTGAGAGGGTCTAAAAGCTATCGGATACATGGCCTCCGATATTGCAACCCTTACCGCTTCTGCAAAAATGCCGGGCCAAAACTCATCGGTAGTAACTACAATACCCTTGTCAGTTTTCTGAAACGTTTATTTCCCTCCCTTAAAACTCTTACCTCCTGTAGCGTCAAAGCCACATGATTTCCATTCTTACCAAACACAAACACCGGAAACGACAAGTCTGCAAACTCCCTAATAGCCTGCCGGCACATTCCTATTCTCCAACATTAGCTTTGGTGATGCCCTTTCTGAGTAGGTTTTTTCACACCACATGGACTCGCGGGTTCCCCCTCAACGTCCGTCGCTACCGCCAATGCACGAAATTCTTTTTTCCCTTCCGTCTGTTCCATGTTCGTCAGTACGGGTCCTATAACAATGCCTCAGTTGAAGACAAACCACAGCTTTAACAAGCGCCGTCCTCTCTGCACAGATTCCGACCGGATACGAAGCGTTTTCGACGTTGGCACCGATAACGACGGAGCCGTCGGAACAAAGAATTGCACAGCCGACGCGGAAGTTCGAATACGGGCCTGTTTATTCAAAATGCCATTGGCTTCTATGTGATAAACGATAGTGATGATGGGACGGACAGTATGCGACTTCCTTTGCGGCCATGCTCTTGGTCCGGAGCTCATCGACTTCAGCGGTGGTAAGGCCGTGGAGGGATGCCATGGTAGTGATGGGATTTACTTAATTGCTAAGTTTTCTGTATGGGTAGTGGGTGAGGTAGTAGTAGAGGCGCTCGAGGAGGGGTACGCGGGCACCATAATGCCAAAAGGTGGGGAAGTTGCGGCTCAAATTTCTGGGGATGGGCCAATGACGCTAGGGGTCGGAAGTCCCCGAGGTTATAGTTTCCGAATCTGAGTTCTGAACCCAATTCCGCCTTTTTTTCTTTCTTTTTTTTTTTCCCTCATACCAGAAGCGTCGAGCTGTATATTTTCATATTTATTTCCCTGACACGAATTTGGTTAGGTGAACGAATTTCATAAAAAAAAAATTTAATTATTTCTAACCGTAGAAAAGTCGAGTGAGATTAGATGATCCGGAGGCCCGTGCCCCCAACGTTACATGCAAGTATGCCTCGTTTGACTAGTTTCCGGGAAAATTCGCATACCTAAACAGCAGTTTCTCGCTGACGAGTGGCAAAGGTTTGTTAGGCGAAACGACACTTCCTTGCGACAGCATGATGTCAGTTTCTTTCTGCTCGTCATAACAGTAACCTCCGCCTTGACCAAAGCTAGTTCTCTCGATACTCACCACATCCATCTCCATCCACTTCTCACTGCTTGGCTTAAACAACCCGCGGAACCTTTCCATTTATCAAGCCATCGAGTAGCCATGGCTTTGAAAGCCACTATTAGGATGTGAAGATTCCGCTATTTGTAGCTCTTAATGACTATTTCTAACGAAAAAGCTTAAATGGAAATAGAAATAATGCTTATTCAGTCATTTAGTCTGTAAGTTCCTCCAAATGAGCAGCTTGAAGTATAATCCCTTCCTGTTGCATTGACACACATCTAGTTACTACTAATGAATGGATGAAGACGTAGAATACTCTTACTCTATCTCTAAGATTAGAGCAGCTTTTATCGTTAATAAGTGTGAATTATTGCAAAGTGCCAGTTTCTGATTTTTTTTTTTTTTTTTTTTTTTTTTTTTTTTTTTTTTTTTTT
>JABYPW010000630.1:0-22721 GCA_016880775.1 Phymatotrichopsis omnivora
GGGGGATTTATTTTATTTTATCTCTACAACCCTGCCAGGGGTCATCTAAAAGAACCTCCATGTACAGCTATGTAAAGCTATGATGGAGGTAAAAGACAGCTGACTCAAGGTTGGTAGCACAGTCTATAGTCCAGATAAAATACAGGTTTGTTCCTGAATCCTCCTCACTTACATACAATAAACTAAAGAAGAGATGGGGCAGAAAGGAAAGAGCAATAGGGGAAAGAAAAACTCCTAAAAGAAATATGACTGGCACAAATGTGACAAGCCAGTACATAAAGATAGCAGAAAAACTTTAAGCAAAAAGGAAAAAGAAAAGCTTGGGGAACCCTTTTCCGATCTCCAGTGAGGTGAACCTTACAACAACCAGAAGGGATCGGGGTTAATACAAGTAGCACTAACCAAAGAGAAAGGAAAGAGGAAAGACAAAGGAGAAAAGATAAGCTAAACTTATGAAACGCTTACACTAAGGGAACTGTTATGAACACCGGTAGTGGTCAGCGTCAAGGTACCTAGACAATGTGCTATGATGGAGGTTATACTTAGATTGTTAACATGTAAGTATACTGTCTCTACCCTTCACCATTGTGTTAAGTGCTCTGGAGATGATCCTCTGTCACATGACCTCATGGCGTAGCATACTATGGTGTGGCTTTACTGTTAGCCTTGACTAAGCATGGGAAGTCAGCCCTATGGTTACTATATGATCAGCTATCAGCATGATGTGACATTAGCCTAGTCAGCTATGAGGTCATGATAGGGCGATTGGACTCATATCACGAGAGACTATCATGAATTAGGAGTAAGGCCTGAAAGCGTAATAGGCGATCATAGTCAAATTGAGTACTAATCGCGTCCTGTCCATTTTGGACTCTTCTACAGGTTTCGGCAATTAGGAATTAGGAGATAGTCAGGAACAGGTCTTAGTTCTTTGTGTTTCTATTTCCTTATTCATCTCTTTGTCAGCTAAGGTGAAGGATAGGATATATAAGTGCGCAGTTGTTCTTGTCTTCTTGTCTTTCCTCCCTTCCTTCTACAGACATAGCTTCTGGTCTTCTCTGCAAATCACCATTGTAAAAGCCTTTGAGTTATCTTTGAGCCTTAAAGAATATATTAGTCTTTCTTGTCTTCTCTACTTGAAGTCTACCCTATTTGTTATAGGAATGATATCTTCTAGTTGAGCTTTCATTTAGCTAAGATATCTGAGTTTAGTCAGTAGCGTTTGCGAAGCGTACCTGAGGTATCCTTACCAAGTCATATACGAAGTATATAGGGTGATCTGTCACACTATATGTTATGAACACCGGTAGTGGTCAGCATCAAGGTACCTAGACGATGTGCTATGATAGAGGTTATACTTAGAATGTCAATATATGAGTATGCCCTCTCTACCCTTCACTATTGTGTTAAGCGCTCTGGAGATGATCCTCTGTCACATGACATTGTGGCATGGTGTGGCATAGTGTGGCTTTGCCATTAGCCTTGACTAAGTGTGGGAAGTTAGCCCTATGGTTACCACATGATAAGCTATCAGCATAATGCGACATTGGCCTAGTCAGCCATGAGGTCATGGACAGGTGATCAGACTTGTATCGCGAGAGACTATCACAAATTAGGAGTGAGGCCTGAGAGGGTAATAGGCAATCATAGTTAAATCGAGTACTAATCAAGTCCTATCCTTTCCAGACTCTTCTATAGGAATCGGCGATTAGGAATCAGGTGATACTCTAGTATAGTCTTAGTTCTTTGTGTTTCTATTTCCTTTATCATCTCTTTGTCAGCTTAGGTGAAGAATGGGATATATAAGCATACAGTTATTCTTGTTTTGTCTTCTTTCCTTCCTTCCTTCTTTAGCACATAGCTTCTTGTCTTCTCTGCGATCACCATTGTGAAAGCCTTTAAGTTATCTTCCAGCCTTAAAGAATATATTAGTCTTTCTCATCTTCTATATTTGAAGTCCACCCTATTTGTTGTAGGAAAGATATCTTCCAGTTGAGCTTTCGTTTAGCCTAAATATCTGAAGTTCACTCAGTAACATTTGTGAAGCATACCTGAGGTATCTTTACCAAGTCATATATGAACCATATAGGGTGATCCGTCATAGTATATTCTTTAAAGAAGATGGCTTCTTCCTCTTCCAATGTTCTGATACATAATGCATCCTCTCTTGCTCTCATCGTGGGCATACAGCTCACCAATCCTTTGGCCTGAACAGTTCAGACCACCTATTCTTCTACCTCTAATGTATCTATGCATGAGCAGGCCACACTGGATCTCAAACCTAGTAAGTTGGCCTATGCCAATAAGCACCAGAAGATAGTAATTGACAGCTATCTGGCCTCGGTGCAAGGCCTTCACAGGGTAAGGCAGTTCCTAGGGGAAGAGCCCTTTAAGCGGGTGCTTCCAGACACTGAGGAGGAGTTCTAAAAGTAAAGGGATGATGTGGCGTCCATTGTATATGCCACCATAGTTCTCCACCGCATGATCTAAAAACCCCTCCCCAAGTTATCCATGGCTTTTCCCCCCATGATGACAAACCTGCTCCTGTCTGCTGTTGAGCAGATCCAGAAGGAGCAAGAGTCCTTCACTTAAAGGGAGTCAGACTATACCAACACCCTGAACAAGGCACATCAGGATGAGGTCTAGGATCTCAACCACAAAATGGCTGAGCTCCATCAACAGTTGGCAGATCAGGCTCTACACCTGTTGGCCTCCACAAATGAGTATATCACCACTCTGATAGCAAACCTGGCCAAGGCAAAGGCTATAGTAGAAATCTTGTAGTAGGGTGAGGTCCCTCTCTAAGCTAGGCTTAGTGAGGTGAAGGATGAGATCCTTCGCTTGAGAGCGGACAATGAAGCTCTCTCCACTAGGTCTACCTTGAGGAATGAAGATGTGGTCAAGCTTAGGGAAGACCTGATGAAGGCCAATGATGATACCAAATTGTGGAAAGACCTCTACTACCAATATAAGGAGTATTATGGGTCCATTGTCTCCCCTACAGTCTCCCGAAACCCAGACAAAGTTATTAACCTGGGAGACGACGACACCTATGTCTCCGCTCCTCCACCAAGGCCCTGTGGCCTTCGCCATGGGCTGCCTTCCTTTTAGCCTCCTTCCCAGCCCATCTCCCCTACTCCTCCTCTGCCTCCTCCTTATTCCACTTTTATAGGACCTTCCCAAGGAAGGGGGCTAACCTCCTTTGCTTCCTTTGCACCACTGCCCCGCCAAACCTCTCCTTGACTGCTTAATGAGAGTGACATTCAGAGGATCATGTAGAAAGTCCTTGGGCAATCTGCCCCACCAGCACCTCCCTCAAATCGCAGCACCCCTGCCCCTCCTCCTATTCTGTCTGCCACTTTTAAGGGTCCCAAACCAGCTGATCCTGAGAAATTCTCAGGGAAGGCTAAGGACATAAGGAAGTTTATCGAGCAGTGTAAGAACTACTTTGCCCTCTAAGCTCATGCCTTCCCCCACGACTGGATCAAGACTAGGTTCGTGTCCACATACATAACAGGTACAGCACAGATCTGGTGGCAAGCCAATGCTCACTGCTAGACCCAGCAGACTACAATTTAGGACAACTTCACAGAGGCTATAAAGACATACTTCAGGGCCTTCACCACTAAGGCCCAGGCCATCAGGGAGATGATCAATGCTAAATAGACCAAAGGTATTCTCTCCTACCTCACCTATATGGAGGCTCTCAACCAGGTCATTCAGGGTGACCAAGAGTCTTTCAAGTTCTGGGTAGAGAGAGGTCTGAAGGAAGATCTCCGCCTGGCAATGGTGGCCCAAATGACCCACGAGACCCCTGCAGCAGAGTGGCTCTCTTGTGTGGTTCAGGTGGGCCTGGCGATGGAGGATGCCCAGGTGGCTATCCAGGAGTCCTACAAGGGACAAACAACCAAGTAGACCTCCGGCCAGTGTGCTCCTTCTAACAAGCTGAAAAAGACCTAGGACAAGCATCCCTCGGGGTCCTCTTCCCAGGATCAGGGGAAGCTTCCTCAACTCACTGATGAAGAGAAGGAGTGGGCTAAGAAGAACAAGGCCTGTCTGTACTACTTGTCCAAGCACCATAGTGTCAAGGACTGTTACTCTACGAGGAAGTTCTGCATCTCTACAGTCAAGATTGCATCCACATCAATGAAATGCAAGGCAGATGATGATGGGAATTCCTCCTCCTCGAGGCAGCAAAAGATGTCTGTGGTATGAGTTGTCGACCTCCTAGATGACTGGAAGGATGGGGATGACATCCCCATGGTATAAGTTGCCCCTCTCTCCCCAAGTGGCATCCCATGCCACCTCTCCCATTTTCCTTTGTTCCTTGTTTCCTTTAAGACCCATTTAGTTTGAAGCATTGAATTTGTTGCACAAAATTTCCTTTAAGACCATTGTTTGAAATTTCCTTTGTGCCTTTTTACTAAGGAGCTAGTGTTCACAACCATCGTTACGTTCTCGGTAGGTGGGCCTCCCAGCATTAAGGCTAATGTAATTCATGATACCTATGAGTGATGTATTATAACCTAATGTTTTATGACTGTTATGATACCCTCATGTATTCTTTTCATTCTTTTTATAGAGGCGTTGATTAGAGGTTGTATTTCCTTTTCTTTTGCAAGTTCTGCCTGAGGAGGACCCGTACTGGGTCGAAATATGCTAGCTGTAGATCAGACCACCATTCTTTACTGCAATCCATCTGATTATCCATTCTACCTCCACTGCGTTTCCAACTCCTGCATTTTGGAACAACCTCCTTATAGACAAGACGTATAGTGAGCTCTGGCCACGAGTTTCCTGGGAGAGATCAGGGCATGTATTCGCTACAACCATCATGTCAACCATTGTTTCCTCCAAAGAAGGCCATGCACAAGGCAGGTATGTCACAGTTCTAGTCACTTTGTGCTGGAAAACCCACACTGTCGAGGGCCCCTAAGTACACATGATCACAGCCATAGCCAAGCTGGACAACGGAGCAACCGATGCCTACATTTCAGATCAGCTCCCCATCCCTAAGAAGAAAAGGTCCCAGGCGGTCAACATCTTCACCTACGATGGTTCCTGTCAACAAGAGTGGTACTATACTCCCAAGCTTCAAATGCAGGTCCTCAATTATCGTGAACTCATTAATTTCGACGTTGGCCCTATGCCTCCAGATGTGGACATATACCTTCCTGTCAAGTGGTTCCAAGATCATAAACCACAGGTTGACTATGACCAGGCTATTCTTGTGGGATTCCCCTCCTCCAAATACAAGAACCATCTTGTGACACCTAATGTCCAGATGGCGTCAGCATGTGAATTGATTAAGGATGATGACTTCTATACCAACTCCGAGGCTGTTGGTGGCGGACTGCCTGGGTAGGTGGACACCCCAGTCAATGAAGGAGTTGTCTGTCATTGGTATGCTGCCATGACTAGAGCTCCAGTGGGCTCTTATGCTGAGCTCTTCATGTGGTCTTCCATCTCTGCAACCTCTGAAGGTAATAAGTAGGAACAGATCTATCCTGCTCTCTTCTCCAAATGTCTAGCCTCTTCGCTCCCTCCCCATCGGGAATGGGATTACAAAATTGATATGAAGGAAGGAATGACTCCTCCCTAGGGCCCGCTTTACCATCTGTCTAAGACTAAGCTCTAGGCCCTGCATGAGTACCTTGATCGGATGATCAAGGAGGGAAAAATTAGGCCCTCCAAGTCTCCCGCAGGTGCTCCTATCCTGTTCATGAAGAAGGCTAATAGTTCCCTCTGCCTTTGTGTTGACTACTGGTGTTTGAATAAGATTGTTATTCAAAACCGCTGTCCTCTCCCCCTTATGGGTAAACTTAGGGACTAAATCAGCAATACGAAATGGTTCACCAAGCTCGACTTCAAAAATGGCTACAACCTCATCTGCATTGCTGAGGGTAATGAGTGGAAAACATCTTTCCGCACTCGTTACGGCCAGTAAGAGTATTTGGTGATACCATTTGGTCTCTGCAATGCCCCTACTGTCTTCCAGGAAATGATGAATATGATATTTTGCAACCTTCTTGATCTCGGTGTCCTCATCTATCAGGACAACATCTTGATCTATGCTGCCACCAAGGAAGAACATGACTACCTTGTACATGAAGTCCTCAAGTGCCTTGACCACCATAAGTTGGCACTCAAGCCGGCCAAGTGCATCTGGGCAGTCTATGAGGTGGAATTCCTTAGGTTCATTATCTCCGACATGGGTATTAGTATTTCAGAGGATAGGATTCAAGCTATCTGAGATTGGCTGACTCCTACTACAGTTCACAATATCCATTCTTTTCTGGGCCTGGTCAACTTTTATAGGGTCTTCATCCAAGGATTTATGAAGATTACGATGCCCGTGATAAACCTTACCAAGTAAGACCAGCCCTGGACCTAGGGGTCTCAGCAGAAATCTGGCTTCAGCACCCTCAAGGCCCTCTTCACCTCTGCACCTATCCTTGTCTATCAGAATTCTCAGATCCCCCTTCAAGCTGAAACCGATGCCAGTGACTTTGCCCTTGGAGGCGTGCAATTGCACTAGTTTCCTGATAGCTCTATCTGCCCATTGGCATTCCACTCTCACAAACTTGAACCTGTAGAGTAGAATTACAAGATCTATGACAAGGAGATGCTTGCAGTGTTTAACTACCTTTACATGCAATGGAGACATTGGTATAAGGGAATGGCTCATCCAGTGCTAGTAATAACGGACCACAAGAACCTAGAGTACTTTACGACCACTTAGCTCCTCTCTAGGAGATAAGCCCGGTGGATGGAGAAATTGGGCACCATCAATTTCCAGGTAGTGTATTGGCCAGGTAAGTCCAATGATACGGCTGATACCTTGAGCAGACATGGTGACCATGTCCCTACAGAGGGGGCACTGGAGCTTAGTCTTCTCTTCCTCAAGAAAGGATAGTATATTGCTACGATTGAGAAAAGTTACACCTTACTAAGTCCTTCCTTTTATCAAGCCTTGAGGGAAGCTATTGCTACTGACCCTGGCCGCCAACACATTCTGAGCTCACCACAGGAACCCTACAGTGTTCATGATGGCCTTCTGATGTAGAATGGTCTGTGGTATATCCCCCCTTCTCTCCACACTGAGGTTCTCAGGTCCAGACACGATCACCCTATGGTAGGCCACTTAGGCCGAGATAAGACCTTTGATCTTATCAACAGAGACTTCTACTGGCCACATCAAAGGCAGGATATAGCCGAGTATATCTCTGCATGTAACCAGTGCCAACGGAATAAAGCCCACCAACACAAGGCCTATAGGTAACTGCTTCTGTTGGAGATACCCTACAGGCTGTGGGAATTGATCTCTATAGATTTTGTGATGGACCTCCCTCCTTCTGATGGCTTCACCTAAGTATAGGTAATCGTTGATTGTTTCTCGAAGATGGCGCATTTCATCCCTCTTGGCCAAAATGTCGACTCCAGGTACCTTGCCAACATCTTTATCTGTGAGATTTGGAGATACCATGGCCTTCTAGCCAATATCGTCTCCAACTGTGACCCTAAGTTCAAAGCATTCTGGGGTCATGTGATGGAAAATCTCAGGGTTCAGTTGTCAAAGAGCACTGCTGCTCACCACCAAACAGACGGATAAACTGAATGGCTAAGTCAGGTCCTAGAAGCTTACCTCCATGCTTATGTCAACTTTAAGCAATCGGATCAGGTTTTCTTACTCGCTCTAGTGGAGTTCGCATACAATAACGCCAAGTCATCCTCCACCGGGGTGTCCCCTTTCTTTGCCAATTTTGGATATCACCCATTGCTTGATGCAGTACAAACTGTCTCCGCCTATCGGGGAAGTGAGGCCTTGACTTGTGAATGGACCACTATCTGGCAACATCTTTTCACAGCTCAGTAGAAGTTGGTTGCATAGTATGACAAGTCTCACTAGTCCTTCCTGGCCCTCAAACCTGGAGACTGCGTCCTCCTTAAGTGAGATGCTATCACCCCCACCTGACCTTCCCACAAGCTAGACGCCAAATTTGCAGGCCCCTTCAAGGTATTCAAACCTATCAGGCCTCAGGCATACAAACTCAAGCTTCCCTTCTCTTATAATATCTACCCTGTTTTCTACATATCCAAGCTGGAACTATATTATATCTCCAGCTATTTTCTCATTCACCCTCCTTCTGCCCTTGAGATTGAGGAAGGTGAAAATTATTTCTTCATTTCCAAGATCGCCAAAGTTCGGAACAACTGGAAAACTAAGTAGGTGGAATACTTGGTGCTATGGGAAGGATATTCTCAGGATGAGGGGAGTTGGGAACCCTTAGAGTTACTGCTAGTAAATGGCAAACCTATCGATGCTCTTGTGACCTTTCGACAGGCCCATCCAGAGGCAGAATACCAAGCCACTAAGTCAGAGGAGGCTTCACCACATAAGCGGAGAAGGAGGAATTAAGGTATGTACAGTTGCTCTTTCCTCCACAGTTAGTTTCCCTTTAATGCAGTGGGGTGACACCATTGTGTCTATCATATGATCCTGAGTCCCTTTTAAGCTCCTTTTAAGTTAGGATGATCTCCCCCTATAGGCTGCAGGAAACCATCCTCTCATCCCAATTGCTCTCAGGGAGAGATGGAGAATCCGACATAAACCTAACTCCTATGTGCATGGGGACTATGCACCTTATAAGGGGCATACGGTTATGAAAACCGGTAGTGGTCAGTGTCAAGGTACCTAGATGATGTGACGGATCACCCTATATGGTTCGTATATGACTCGGTAAGGATACCTCAGGCACGCTTCGCAAACGTTACTGAGTAAACTCAGATATCTCGGCTAAATGAAAGCTCAACTGGAAGATATCGTTCCTACGACGAACAGGGTAGACTTCAAGTGTTGAAGACGAGAGAAGACGAATATATTCTTTAAGGCTCGAAGATAACTCAAAGGCTCGTACAATGGTACTCGCAGAGAAGATAAGACAGCTATGTGCTAAAGAAGGAAGGAAGGAAAGAGCAAGAAGATAAAACACCCGCGTGCTTATATACCTTATCCTTCACCCAAGCTGACAAAGAGATGACAAAGGAAATGGAAACACAAAGAACCAAGACCCGTTCCAGACCATCTCCTGATTCCTAATCACCGAAACCTGTAGAAGAGTCCGGAACGGACAGGCCGCGATTAGTACTCGATTTGACTATGATCGCCTACCACACTCTTGGGCCAAACTCCCGATTTGTGATAGTCTCTCGCGATACGAGTCCGATCGCCCGATCATGACCTCATGGCTGACTAGGCCAATGTCACGTCATGCCGATAGCCGATCATGTGCCCGTGGGGCTGACATCCTGTGCTTAGTCAAGGCTAACGGCAATGCCACACCATGCCACACCACGCCACAAGGTCATGTGACAGAGGATCGTCTCCAGAGCGCTTAATGCAATGGCAAAGGGTAGAGACGGCATACTCACATGTTGACAATCTAAGCGTAACCTCCATCATAGCACATCGTCCAGGTACCTTGATGCGGACCACTACAGGTGTTCATAACACTACGCCCCTTCTAAGGCGCATGGTCCCCATGCGCATAGGAGTTAGCTTTTTGCCGATTCTCCTTTCCCTCTGAGAGCAACTGAGGCGAAAGGACAGTTTCCTGCAGCCCGTAGGGGGAGATCATCCCAACTCGATGGAGCTTAAAGGGGACTCAGGATCATGCGTAGGACACAATGGTGTCGCCCCGCTGCATTAAAGGGAAACCAACTGTGGAGGAAAGAGCAACTATACATACCTCAATTCCTCCTTCTTCGCTTGCGTGGTGGAGCCTCCTCTGACTCAGTGGCTTGGCGTTCCGCCTCTGGATGGGCCTGTCGAAAGGTCAAAAGAGCGTCGATGGGTTTGCCGTTAACTAGCAGTGCCTCCAAGGGTTCCCAACTCCCCTCATCCCGAGGGTATCCTTCCCACAACACAAAGTATTCCACCTGCTTGGTTTTCCGATTGTTCTGAACTTTGGCGATCTCGGAAACGAAGAAGTAGTTTTCACCTTCCTCAATCTCAGGGGCAGGAGGAGGATGAACAGGGAACCGATTCGAAACGTAATAGGGTTCCAGCTTAGAGACATGGAAAACAGGGTAGATCTTCCAAGAGAAGGGAAGTTTAAGTTTGTAGGCCCGAGGCCCTATGGGTTTGAGTACCTCGAAGGGGCCAGCAAACTTTGCGTCTAGCTTGTGGGAAGGTCGGGAGGGGGTGATATCGTCTCGCTTAAGGAGGACGCGGTCTCCGGGCTTAAGCGCCAGGAATGGTAGGTGAGACTTGTCGTACCACGCAACCATCTTTTGCTGAGCTGTGAAAAGACATTGCCGGATGGTGGTCTATTCTCGAGATAAGGTCTCACTTCCCCGATAGGCGGAGACAGTTTGAACTGCGTCAAGCGAAGGGTGATACCCAAAATTGGCAAAGAAAGGGGACACCCCAGTGGAGGAAGACTTGGCATTGTTGTATGCGAATTCTGCTAGGGCGAGAAAGAAAACCCAATCAGACTGCTCAAAGTTGACGTAGGCGCGGAGATAGGCTTCCAGGACCTGATTTAGGCGTTCCGTTTGTCTATCTGTTTGGGGGTGAGCAGCAGTGCTCTTTGACAACTTAACCCCGAGTTGATCCATAACGTGACCCCAGAAGGATTCAAACTTGGGATCACGGTCAGAGACAATGTTGGCGGGAAGGCCGTGATGTCTCCAGATCTCACGAATAAAAGCGTTGGCCAGGTGCCTGGAGTCGACATTAGGGCCGAGAGGTATAAAATGAGCCATCTTGGTAAACCGATCAACGATCACCCAAACTTGGGTGAAGCCGTCAGAAGGAGGGAGGTCCATCACGAAGTCCATGGAGATCGATTCCCACAGCCTGTATGGAATCTCTAACGGAAGCAATTGCCCATAGGCCTTGTGTCGGCGGGCTTTATTCCGTTGGCACTGGTCGCACGCAGAGATATACTCGGCTATATCCTGCCGTCGATGTGGCCAGTAGAAGTCTCTGTCGACAAGATCAAAGGTCTTGTCTCGGCCTAAGTGGCCTGCCATGGGGTGATCGTGCCTGGACTTGAGAACCTCAGTGCGAAGAGAAGGGGGGACATACCACAAACCATTCCACATTGGAAGGCCGTCATGAACACTGTAGGGTTCCTGTGGTGAGCTGAGAATGCGTTGGCATTCAGGGTCAGTAGCAACGGCTTCCCTCAAGGCTTGGTAAAAGGAAGGACTGAGCGAGGTGTAGCTCTTCTCAATTGCAGCAATGTACTGTCCTTTCTTGAGGAAGAGAAGACCGAGCTCCGGTGCCCCCTCCGTAGGGACGTGGTCCCCACGTCTGCTCAAGGCATCAGCCGCGTCATTGGACTTACCTAGCCGATACACTACCTGGAAATCGATGGTGCCCAATTTCTCCATCCACCGGGCCTGTCTCCTGGAGAGGAGCCAAGTGGTCGTGAAGTACTCCAGGTTCTTATGGTCCGTTATCACCAGCACTGGATAAGCCGTTCCCTCACACCAATGTCTCCATTGCGTGTAAAGGCAGTTGAACACTGCAAGCATTTCCTTGTCATAGATCTCATAGTTCCGCTCTGTGGGTTCAAGTTTGCGAGAGTGGAAGGCCAAAGTGCGTATAGAGCCATCAGGAAACCGGTGCGACAGTACGCCCCCAAGGGCAAAGTCACTGGCATCGGTTTCGGCTTGAAGGGGGGTTTGAGAATCGTGGTGGACAAGGATGGGCGCAGAGGTGAAGAGGGCCTTAAGGGTCTCAAAGGCAGACTGCTGCAGAGACCCCCAGGTCCAGGGCTGGTCTTGCTTGGTGAGGTTTGTCAGGGGCGTCGCGATCTTCGAAAATCCTTGGATGAAGACCCTGTAAAAGTTGGCGAGCCCAAGAAACGAACGGACGTCTCGAACCGTGGTGGGAGTAGGCCAATCTCCGACGGCTTGGATTCTATCCTCTGAAATACTAATGCCCTTGTCAGAGATGATGAAGCCAAGGAATTCCACCTCATGGACCGCCCAGACGCACTTGGCGGGCTTGAGTGCCAGCTTGTGCTTGTCAAGGCGCTTAAGGACTTCATGCATAAGGCGGTCGTGTTCTTCCTTGGTCGCGGCATAGATTAGGATGTCATCCTAGTATATGAGGACACCTAAATCGAGGAGGTCACGAAAAATCGTGTTCATCATTTCCTGGAAGACAGCAGGGGCATTGCAAAGACCAAATGGCATCACCAAATACTCGTACTGGCCGTAACGTGTGCGAAAAGATGTTTTCCACTTGTCACCCTCAGCAATGCGAATGAGGTTGTAGCCGTTCTTGAGGTCGAGCTTGGTGAACCATTGAGCATTGCTAATTCAGTCTCGAAGTTCGCCCATAAGGGGCAGAGGATAGTGGTTTTGAATAACGATCTTATTCAAACCCCGGTAGTCGACGCAAAGGCGAAGGGAACCATCAGCCTTCTTCACGAACAGGATAGGAGCACCTGCGGGAGACTTGGAGGGCCTAATCTTTCCCTCCTTGATCATGCGATCAAGGTAGTCACGCAGGGCCTGGAGCTCAGTCTCAGATAGACGGTAAAGCGGGCCCCAGGGAGGAGTCGTTCCTTCCTTCAGATCAATTTTGCAATCCCATTCCCGATGGGGAGGGAGCGAAGAGGCTAGGCGTTCGGAGAAGACAGCAGGATAGATCTGTTCCCACTTATCACCTTCAGAGGTCGAGGAGATGGAAGACCGCATGAAGAGCTCGGCGAAATTGCCCACTGGAGCTCTGGTCATGGCGGCACACCAGTGACGGACAACTCCTTCATTAACTGGGGTGTCCACCCACCCAAGCAGTCCGCCACCGACAGCTTCGGAGTTGGCGTAGAAGTCGTCATCCTTGATCAATTCAAATGCCAAGGCTATCTGGACAGTTGGGGTCACCAGATGGTTCTTGCATTTGGAGGAGGGGAATCCCACGAGAACAGCCCGGTCATAATCGACCTGTGGTTCGTGATCTTGGAACCACTTGACAGGAAGATATATGTCCACATCTGGAGGCATAGGGCCAATGTCGAAGTCAATGAGCTTGCGATGGTTGAGGACCTGCATTTGGAGCTTCGGCATGTAATACCACTCTTGCCAGCAGGAACCATCATAGGCGAAGACGTTGACCGCCTGGGACCTTTTCTTCTTAGGGATAGGAAGCCTATCGGAGATGTAAGCCCCGGTGGCTCCGTTGTCCAGTTTGGCTGTAGCTGTAATCACGTGTACTTGGGGACCCTCGACAGAGTGGGTTTTCCAGTGCAAAGTGACTGGAACTGTGACGCACCTGCCCTGGGCAGGGCCTTCTTTGGAGGAAACTATGGTTGACATGATGGCGGTAGCGAATACGTTCCCTGATCTCTCCCAGGAAACTCGTGGCCGGAACTCGCTATACGTCTTGTCCGCAATGAGGTTGTTCCAAACAGTGGGAGTTGGAAATGCGATGGAGAGGAATTGATAACTTTTTCAAAGTGCAGTAAAGAGTGGTGGTCTGCTATACGGCCAGCGCATTTCGATCCAGTACGGATCCTCCTCAGGCAGAACTTGCAAGGAAAGGAAAAACACAACCTCTAATCAACGCCTCTAAGAAAAGAAGGAAAATAATACATGAGGGTATCATAACAGTCGTAAAAGAACATTAGGTTATAACACATCACTCATGGGTATCATGAATTACATTAGCCTCAATGCTGGCAGGCCCACCCACCGAGAACGCAACAAAGGTTGCGAACACCAGCTCCTTAGTAAAGAAAGCACAAAGGAAATTTCAAACAATGGTCTTAAAGGAAATTTTGTACAACAGATTCAATGTCTCAAACCAACTGGGTCTTAAAGGAAACAAAGAACAAAGGAAAATGGGAGAGGTGGCGTGGGATGCCACAAAGGAAAGGGGCACTTACACCATGGGGATATCATCCCCATCCTTCCAGTCATCCGGGAGATCGACCACTCGAGCTGCAGAGGTCTTTTGTTGCTTGGAGGACGAGGAGTTCCCATCATCATCTGCCTTGCGCTTCGTAGAGGTGGAGGCAATCTTGACTGCAGAGATGGAGAATTTCCTCGTAGAGTAGCAGTCCCTAACACTATGGTGTTTGGACAAGCAGTGCAGACAGGCCTTGTTCTTCTTAGCCCACTCCTTCTCTTCCTCAGTGAGTTGAGGAAGCTTCCCTTTGTCCTGGGAAGAGGACCCCAAGGGATGCTTGTCCTGGGTCTTTTTCGGCTTGTTGGAGGAGGAGGGCTGGGCGGAACTCTGCTTGGTCGTTTATCCCTTGTGGGACTCCTGGATGGCCACGCGGGTATCCTCCATCACTAGGCCCACTTGAGTCACACGAGATAGCCACTCGGCTGCTGGTGTCTCGTAGGTCATTTGGGCCGCCATCGCCAGGCAGAGATCTTCCTTAAGGCCCCTCTCAACCCAAAACTTGAAGGACTCTTGGTCGCCCTGGACCACTTGGTTGAGAGCCTCCATGTGGGTGAGGTAGGAGAGGATGCCCTTGGTCTGTTTGGCGTTGATCATCTCCCTGAAGGCCTGGGGTTTGGTGGCGAAGGCGCCGAAGTATATCTTCATGGCCTCGGTGAAGTCGTCCCAAATGGTGGTCTGCTGGGTCCACCTGTTTGAGTTGGCCTGCCACCAGACTCGCGCCGTACCCGTCATGTACATGGACGCAAATCTGGTCTTGATCCAGTCGTGGGGAAAGGCATGTGCCTGGAGGGCAAAGTAGTTCTCGCACTGCTCGATGAACTTCCTTATGTCCTCAGCCTTCCCTAAGAACTTCTCAGGATCAGCTGGCTTATGGCCCTTGAAACTGGCAGATGGGACAGGAGGCGGGGCGGGAGTCGAGCGATTGGAGGGAGGAGCCGGTGGGGCAGTTTGCCCAAGGACTTCCTGCATTATCTGCCGGATGTCACTCTCATTGAGCGGACGAGGAGAGGTTGGGCGGGGAGGTGGTGCAAAGGAAGCAAAGGAGGTTTCCCTGTGCCTCCGAGAAGGTCCTGCAAAGGCAGAACGAGGCGCAGGGGGAGGAGGAGGAGTAGGGGAGATGGGTCGGGAAGGCAGCCTGAAGGAAGGCAGACCCATTCTAAGGCCTCTGGGCCTGGGAGGAGGAGCAGTGACGTGAGTTGCTCTGTCATCTATGTCTATGATCTCATCCGGGTTTCTAGACACCGGAGGAGATACAATAGAGCCATAGTGCTCCTTGTACTGGTAGTACAAGTCCTTCCACAGCTTGGCATCATCAGTGGCCTTCATCAGGTCTTCCCTGAGCTTGACCACATCTTCCTTCCTCAGTGTAGACCTAGCAGAGAGAGCTTCATTCTCTGCCCTGAGGTGCAGAACCTCATGTTCCGCCTCGCTAAGTCTAGCCTAGAGGGGGACCTCACCCTATTCCAGGACTTCTACCCTGGCCTTTGCCTCGGCCAGGTTCACCGTTAGAGTGGCGATTTGCTCATTAGGGGAAGCTAACAAGTGCAGAGCCTGGTCTGCCAACTGCTGACGAAGATCTGACAATTTCCTGTTCAGATCCTGCACCACATCCTGATGTGCCTTGTTCAGGGTGTTGGTGTAGTCAGCTTCCTGCTGAGCAAAGGAGTCCCTCTCCTTCTGGATCTGCTCAATCGCAGACAGGAGGAGACTCGTCATAGATGGGGGAAAGGCCACGGACAACTTGGGGAGGGGCTTGTTGATGTTGCGATGCAAGAGAATGGTGGCGTAGAGGATGGACGCCACATCATCGCGTTGTTTCTGAAATTCCTCCTCCGTGTCTTGCAGGGCCCATTTGAAGGGCTCTTCCCCGAGAAACTGCCGGGCTTGGTGCAAGGCCTTGATTGTTTCGACGTAGTTGTCGATAACAACCTTTTGGTGTTTGTTGATATAGGTCAACTCGGCAGCGGTGAGAGTGATGGTGGCCTCTTCGTGCATTGACACATTTGAGGCCTTTGATCGGGTGGTCCGCACTGTGCGGGCCGAGGGGTTGGTGAGCTGAGTGCCTACTACGATAGCAAGAGAGGATGCGTCAGGCATCGGAACGTCGGAAGAAGAGGAAGCCATCTTCTTTAAAGAATATAGTGTGATAGATCACCCTATATGGTTCGTATATGACTCGGTAAGGATACCTCAGGCACGCTTCGCAAACGTTACTGAGTAAACTCAGATATCTCGGCTAAACGAAAGCTCAACTGGAAGATATCGTTCCTACGACGAACAGGGTGGACTTCAATTGTTGAAGACGAGAGAAGACGAATATATTCTTTAAGGCTCGAAGATAACTCAAAGGCTCGTACAATGGTACTTGCAGAGAAGACAAGACAGCTATATGCTAAAGAAGGAAGGAAGGAAAGAGCAAGAAGACAAAACACCCACGCGCTTATATACCTTATCCTTCACCCGAGCTGATAAAGAGATGACAAAGGAAATGGAAACACAAAGAATCAAGACCCGTTCCAGACCATCTCCTGATTCCTAATCACCGAAACCTGTAGAAGAGTCCGGAACGGACAGGCCGCGATTAGTACTCGATTTGACTATGATCGCCTACCACACTCTCGGGCCTCACTCCCGATTTGTGATAGTCTCTCGCTATACGAGTCCGATCGCCCGATCATGACCTCATGGCTGACTAGGCCAATGTCACGTCATGCCGATAGCCGATCACGTGCCCGTGGGGCTGACGTCCCGTGCTTAGTCAAGGCTAACAGCAACGCCACACCATGCCACGCCACGCTACAAGGTTATGTGACAGAGGATCGTCTCCAGAGCGCTTAATGCAATGGCAAAGGGTAGAGACGGCATACTCACATGTTGACAATCTAAGCGTAACCTCCATTATAGCACATCGTCCAGGTACCTTGACGCGGACCACTACCGGTGTTCATAACAGATGATGTGCTATGATGGAGGTTATGCTTAGATTGTCAACATGTGAGTATGCCGTCTCTACCCTTCACTATTGTGTTAAGCACTCTGGAGATGATCCTCTGTCATATGACCTCGTGGCATAGCGTGGCATGGTGTGGCGTTGCTGTTAGCCTTGACTAAGCATGGGACGTCAGCCCCATGGTTACCACATGATCGGCTATCGGCATGATGCGACATTGGCCTAGTCAGCCATGAGGTCATGATTAGGCGATCGGACTCATATCGTAAGAGACTATCATGAATTAGGAGTAAGGCCTAAGAGGGTGATAGGTGATCATAGTCAAATTGAATACTAATCGCATCCTGTCTATTTCGGACTCTTCTACAGGTTTCGGCGATTAGGAATCAGGAGATGGTCTGGAATGGGTCTTTGTTCTTTATGTTTCTATTTCCTTAGTCATCTCTGTATCAGCTTGGGTGAAGGATAGCATATATAACCATGTGGTTGTTCTTGTCTTCTTGTCTGGGGCGAGGATGGTCTAGTGGTATGGCTGTCCTGGTGTCGTTGTGCGGTAACGTGCAATGCCGTGGGTTCAAATCCCACTCGTCCCATCCCATACCACGAATTACCGGTTGGCCACGGGTTTTGTAGCGTAAGCGAGTTTTCCCCGACCGTGCGATAGTTCCGAGAAGGGCAATCAGCGATTTAACCTTGTAAGGTCGGGTAACAGTGTTCGGACACCGATCCCTGCAAGCCTGTTGTCGTGTCTATCGTAAGCGAATGCGACCGAGGATCTCAATGGCCGTATGAAGGGTTACCCTGACGGCGCTTAGCGAAGTATCGCTCCACCTCTACTTAGGCCATTCTATTAAGTTAGCAAATCGTGCCGACCGGTAGATGAGTGTGACCGATGGAAAAGAGTTTCCTTGTCTTCTTGTCTGGGGCGAGGATGGTCTAGTGGTATAGCTGTCCTGGTGTCATTGTGCGGTAACGCACAATGTCGTGGGTTCAAATCCCGCTCGTCCCTTTCCATACCACGAATTACCAGTTAGTCGCGGATTTTGTAGCATAAGCGAGTTTTCCCCAACTGTGCAGGGTTGCCTAATTACTGGTTCAGTCCCTGTAAGCGAATGTGACTGATGATCACAATGGCCGTATGAAGGGTTACCCTGACGGCGCTTAGCGATGTATCGCTCCCTCTCTACTTAGGCCATCCGATTAAGTTCGCGCAAAGCCGTCTGGTAGAAGAGTGTGACCGATGGAAAAGAGTTTCCTTATCTTCTTGTCTTTCCTTCCTTCCTTCTATAGACATAGCTTCTGGTCTTTTCTGTAAATCACCATTGTGAAAACCTTTGAGTTATCTTCGAGCTTTAAAAAATATATTAGTCTTTCTCATCTTCTCTACTTGAAGTCTACCCTATTCATTGTAGGAATGATATCTTCCAGTTGAGCTTTCATTTAGCTAAGATATCTGAGTTAACTTAGTAGTGTTTGTAAAGCGTGCCTGAGGTATTATTACCAAGTCATATACGAACTATATAGGGTGATCCGTCATAGGAACAACAAAAGTAAGAAGGAGATAAAACACCCAGGGGCCCTAAGTCTCCATATCCTCTTCTATCACAGCTCCCAGATTCTCCACTCACTTGTTATTATCGGCCAAGGCTTGCATATAAACTAGGCAGAGGGGGTCATTGGTAGGGTAGGTGGCATTGCAGTTAGCACACTTCAGCACTGTATGATTGCATTGTTATCCACGGTGTTTACACTCAGTGTTACTACAGGAGTGTTCAAAGATAGTGTGGGGTCCAGCACAGATGTGGCAGTAGGGGGAGTAAGTGCACTTCAGTTGGTGATGACCGAAGTGGCAGTAGATGGAGTATTGGGTAGCCTTCGAGAAGGTAATGTACAGATCGCTCTAACGGTTCTTGTTGAGAATAGTTAGACATTATGAGTTATGGTAATGGTTATTGTTCACTACTACTATCATGATAATCAAGGAAGCAGGTTTGCTGACAAGCTTGTCTTTTGAAGCGAGCCAGTGAGGGGTTTAGGCAAGGATAACTCTATAGTTATATATATTGATTTCCTTGCAGATAAGTGACATGTTTTCAATCTTGGAGGTGTTCAGGATAGGGGTTGGCACATTGTGCATGATGTACTTCTTATGCAAGAAGTTCTGGCGAAGGCCGGTGGTGGTGGGGAAGAACTTGCGAACGGCATCTTCAACGGTCAGCTTGTAGGCAAGTACTTGCTAGGCAGTAGTGTTCTCCATGACAGAGAGGAAGACATTGCTTGCTCTAGCTTTCCAGATAGAGTAAATTCGGTAGGCAGAGGAGGATTTCTTCTCCACCAAGGCAGAGTTGATAACATCCTGAATAGCTATAGGGTTGAACTCAGGGACTTCTCCCTCGAAATTGACGATTATTTCGTGCTCACATTTAGTGGGATACTTCATAGTAGACAGGGTAGTAGCAGTTGATTGTGGTGTGGCCAGGGCCTTGCCTTTGTTTTTCTTCACCACCTAGGCCCAGGTGTTATCAGTGGTAGCAGTGGGTACCACAAGTAGTACAATAGGGGTAGGGGAGGTGGAGAGGGAAGAGGAAATCTTCTTCACCGCTTTCGCCATTTTAGATGTTTCTGACTGTAGCTTCTTGATAGAATTAGAGAGAGCAAGGTTAATTTCAGTAGGGCCTACCTTAGCCAAGGCTATGGCAGTAGTGTTGTGGGTAGTGAGGGCCTTAAGTTTATTAAAGCAAGCTTTAAGGGACTGTTGGCCGGTAGTGATAGTAGTGACTATTTCTTGAATTTTGCTTATAGAGGCTAGAAGGGATAGCAGGGTCTACATGTAGAAATGGAGGTCTCTGTATCTGATGTAACAATAGAAGATGATGATGATGATGTTTTATTTCATTTTGTAGCTTACAAGACTAGCTCTTCACTAACCTAACTACAAGGCCATCCGCATATAGTCCAAGACTATGGCGTATCACCTGAAATAAAATAAAGGAAAAAGAAAGAAATCATGAGCTCAAATCCTCCTACCCATACTTATCCTCCTCGAAATACCTGCATATAGCGAATAACTAGTTATATGATAAATAAAAGTATGGTCTATCTCCTCCACCTTGAAAACTTCCTCCAGTAGCTCTGGGCGATAAGGGGACTTGTAGGTGTTGTATTGGTGCTGGCGGGCGCGGTCACCTAGGCTAAGTAAGCCGGCAATGTAGCGATCGGTGGGTTTTGTGTTGTTCATAGTTGGATATCCTGCGGGAGGGGGAACGTACGGTCACGAGGTTTGGGTAGGTTTGTTTTGGCATTCCTGACTTTATTGGTTAGGTTAGTATTGTCGCCATGGAGGGGCGATAAGGGGGTGTTAAATGCGACCATGACGGTCACTTAGATGTTCATGTGATTGCTCTAGGGGGCCTGGGCACCCCTCCTAGGATCTCTGAGAGCGTTGCAGTAGGGGGTATAGGGGGTATCGTAAGACCTCGCTTAGGCGAACATGGCACGGTCACGGGGCTGGCAGGGGGACTCTCAACCCATCAAGGGGGCCGTCGCTTAACCTACAGGACACCGTGTTGTCTCACTTGAAAGGAGTGTGTTGTGTGCGCCCATTGTCATCGCACTTGGTTGGTATTATATTGCAGTCTTCTCAGCTAGCCAAGGCCAGGACTGGAGATAGTTTCTACTGAAAGGAATGTAGGGGGTAGAAAGTATATCTTGAGAGGCCTGGACTACAACAGAAGATGATAATGATGATGATTTATTTCTATTTGGTAACTAATCTACTTCTTCTATAGCTACCTAGGCCATCCACATACAGTCCTTGACTATGGCATATCACCTATTCTCCCCCAGAAACGAACAAAGGAAACCATGCACCTAAAAACCCTCCCAACCTACATAACAGATATGACAATAGGCTTGAAAAGAAAGTAGCTCTTCACTAAAATCTTACAAGGTTAAATCACTGATTATCCTTCTCGGAACTATCACGCAAGTTAAAAACAAAAGAAAGTATTGACAAAAGAAAAGTACGGTCCATCTCCTCCACCTAAAACTAACTCTACTAGCTCTAGGTGATAAGGGGACTTTGTAGGCATTATGTTGGTGCCGGCAGGTACGGTTGCATAAGCTAAGCGAGCCAGCAATATAGCGATCGGGAAGTTTTGTATTGTTCGTAGTTGGACATCCTGTGGGAGGGGGTACATACAGTCACGAGGCTTGGAAAGGTTTGTTTTGGCATTCCCAACTTCATTTATTGGTTTTGTATTGTCGCTATAGAGGGACGATGAGGAGGTGTTAAATGCGACCATGAAGATCGCTTAGAGGTTTGTACGATCACTCCGGGGGGCCTAGGCACCCCTCCTAGGAGCTCTGAGAGCATCGCATTGAGGTTTTGCACAGTCAGAGGTTCAATAAGCGATCCTGGAGCAACAGTACAATCCTGTGTTACAACCTCTATGCAGAGACCAATCGTGTGTATCCGCTCGCCCGCATGCTTAACACAGTTAGGTGTCAGACAAGGAGTGTATGTGTTGATGATATATCTCTAGTATTGCCATGCGAACAATGTCTCGCTAAGCCGTGGTTTGCATGGTCGGAAAGGTGTAGGATTTCTGGAGCATCTGAAAAGGAATCATCATGTGCTGCAAAACAGAAAAGACTAGCCCAAGTACGGGCCAGCAAGGAGGATCTTTACCCCAAGGTAGGGGGGGGTCAAGATTCTAGAGAGTCCTGGACTATAACAGAAGTGACCTTACTTGTCCTCCCTTGGTTTACTAATGTACGGACAGGGCGTCATACTCAATTAAGAGCATATAACATAGTCGCATAATATAGGAGCGACCTCACTAAGCGCTGTTAGGGTAACCCTTCATACGGCCATTGTGGTCATCGGTCGCATTCGCTTACAGGGACTGAACTAGTAATTATGCAACCCTGCATAGTTGGGGAAAACTCGCTTATGCTACAAAACCTGCAACCAACCGGTAATTCGTGGTATGGAATGGGACGAGCGGGATTTGAACCCACGACATTTCACGTTACTACACAATGATACCAGGAAAGCTATACCACTATACCATCCTCGCCCTACAACAGAAGTGACTTTCTTTGTCCTCCCTCGGTTCACTGATGTATAGATAGGGCGTTGCACTCACTTAAGAGCATATGACATAGTCGCATAACACAGGAGCGATCTTGCTAAGCGCTGTCAGGGTAACCCTTCATATGGCCATTGTGGTCATCAGTCGTATTTGCTTACAGGGACTGAACCAGTAATTAGGTAACCCTGCATAGTCGGGGAAAACTCGCTTACGCTACAAAACCTACGACCAACTGGTAATTCATGGTATAGAATAGGACAAGCGGGATTTGAACCTACAACAGAAGTGACTTTCTTTATTTTCCCTTTTTTGTTATTTTACATCCCACACCCCCTAGTGGGGCATGTACACTCAACTAAGAGCAAAGACATAACTAAGGAGTACAGGATGATCCTCCGCTCTGGCCGCTCGCCTAACAAAAGACAGAAAAATCCTCCACGCCTGCCACTGTACATTACTCTCCCTAAAACAAAGGAAATCCTCCACAGCTTCCACTCACAACCTTTCCCTGAGGCTTGCGACAGTTGCATCCATAGTTTTGTTGGTCAGGTATGAGGTGCAAATGCTCCAGAGGGCCTGGGCACCCCTTATAGGAGCTTTGAGAGCATCGTAGTCTGACGGGGCAAGCACCTGGGGTGCTCAGTCGTTAAGCGAGGTGAGCAGTTTTACGGTTGCTTCTTGCTCAGGAAGCATGTGAAAAAGGGGTAGGACACCGCTGTGTCCTAAGCGAGGGTGGGAGGGGTGGGAA
>JABYPW010000631.1:0-22698 GCA_016880775.1 Phymatotrichopsis omnivora
TGGCCTTTGTTGAGGTTGTAGATATCTCGCCAGGACTGTAGTTCGTCTAGGCCTGGGATAGGATATGCTTCTTCTATATCCTCTGGTGGGTCTGGAAGCTTTTCCTTGGTAGACATTGACTAATGCCTGTAACTCTTTGCTGCTAGGAACTCGTCGATGCTTGGGTCTAGGACGGCAAGTAGGAGGATTCTGAGTTTGTCGAGCTGGACTGGGGTGACAGGGTGGTTTTGATGTAGCACAACAAGATCGTCTTTGTACAGATAGAGAACAATCTTATCTTTGCTCTCCTGGTGTACCGGTTGTGTCTGGGAGAATAGTGACTTCAACTGCAAGGTTGTCAACCTTAGATTTCCTAAGATGTTCCAGGAATTTAAGGGCGGCGTCTTCCAATTCCTTATCTAGCAGAAAACTTGCAGTGACAGCGTCGGTATCTGACCACAGGCACAAGCGTAGTACTGGTGCTTTTCCTGGGTGTGGGGTGACTGTTACCACTTGCGGTATCTGGTACTCAGTGGTTGAAGTAGACTCTGTCGTTCCAATGGTCATCGCAGCGATAGTCTTTGCAGAAGAATCCGTGGATTTGCCCATCGCAGTTTCTGATGCAGAAACCCTTTTTCCACTGTGGCCTGGTTGCCTTCCCGAATTCTTGTTGTTCCCTAGTTTTGCAGCGTAGGTGGTGGTCGATAGGGTTGACTTTGCAACGGCAGATGCTGCACCAAACCTTCTGAGCTTTTGCCGGTCTCTCAGAAAATACCTTTGGTGACGCTGGTCTCTGTGTTGGCCTAGCCTGCACCTCTGGACTGAAATGGACTCTGCGATTCCTCTTTTGGGTGGTGGGATTTGCAGGTCTTTGGGTTCTTCTGGAGGAAGCAGGTTCTTGTCTTGTAGCAGCCTAGTGATTTCCTCGATAGTGAACTGGGGTTCCTCTCCTCAGAAGTTCCAGTTGACTAGGGATGACATCCAATGTCACCTGAATTCTCATGTATCTTCTTCGATGGTGATTTCTGAATGACGCAGTATAGTGTAAAGGACAACTCCTTCAGCGATACAACTGATGCTCAGTCTGTATCGGGGTTTTTGGGTAAATCAGGATAGAAGAAGATACACAACTCTGTGGAGGACTCAAGAGATGTGCATTGAGCGAGACGATAGTGTGCTGAAGGTTTGTGGGAATAACTCTTTATTCCTAAGGTGTATACTTAAGATACTGCGTAAAGAAGAAAGAGAAAGAAATACAGGACCGCGAGAGTTCCTTCTCTTTTATACCAATCGCCAAGAGCACTGCCTCCCTTCTAGAGCAGTCTCTGTAAAACCTGTTTCATCCACATGACCCTTTTCCATACGTCATTCAATCTAAACACTGTTCTCATGACCTTCGCAAGGCAGACAGCTAAACATGAGTGACCATACATGACCGAGTGATAATTCATGATTCATAACGCGGAATTCCAAAGAACATCACTAGCAATAGGAAAATCGAGGAGAATATAACAAGTAGGAAAGTACATGACCACGGTTCATTACAGAAAGATAGGAAACCAGGGAATCCTCTTTTCTATCTCCAGTAAGGCAAATATAATGAACTATAGTCATGTACTTTCCTACTTGTTGCATTCCCTTATCACTACCTATTGCTACTATAGTTCTTTGGAATTCCCTACTATGAATTAAGAGCTATCACTTTATCATGTAATATCACTTATATTTAGCTGTCTACCTTACAGAGGTTATAAGAATAGTAGTTATATTGGATAATATATAGAAAAGGGTTATGTAGATAAAACAGGTTTTGGAGAGATTGCTCTACAACGGAAGTAGTACTCCTAGCAGTTGGTATAAAAGAAGGAGAAATCTATATAGGCCTGTATTTCTCTTATTTCTTCTTCAGGGGAGGATGGTCTAGTGGTATAGCTATCCTAGTGTCATTATGCAGTAATGTGCAATGTTATGGGTTCAAATCCCACTCACCTTATTCCATACCACAAACTTCCAGTTGGTTGTAGGTTTTGTAGTATAAGCAAGTTCTCCCTGACCATACAAGGTTACCTAATTACTAGTTTAGTCCTTGTAAGCAAATGCGACTAATGACCTTAATAGCTGTATAAAGGGTTACCCTGACAGCACTTAGCGAGATCGCTCCAATGTATATGGCTATATCTTTGCAATTAAGTTTGTATACATGCCCTGCCCTTATAATAGTAAACTGAGGGAGAAGTATATCCTTCTTTCTTCTTCAAAGGTGAGGATAGTCTAGTGGTATGGCTATCCTAGTATTGTTGTATAGCAATGTACAATGTCATAGGTTCAAATCCCACTGATCTCATTCCATACTATAGATTTCTAGTTAGTTGCAGGTTTTATAGCGTAAGCAAGTTTTGCCTGACTGTGCAGGGTTGCCTAATTACTGGTTTAGTCCTTGTAAGCAAATGCAACTGATGACCTTAATGGCTGTATGAAGGGTTACCCTAACAGAGCTTAGTAAGATCCCTCCTATGTATATGGCTATGTCTTTGCAATTAAGTTTATGTACATACCCTGCCCATACAATAGTGAACTGAGGGAGAAGCATATCCTCTTCTTTCTTCTTAGTAAGGGCATAGTCTAGTAGTATATATTCTCTGGTAGCCATTGTATAGTAATGTACAATGTTGTAGGTTCAATTCCTGCTCACCCCTTCCTATACTACGAATTACCCATTGGTTCAGGTTTTATATCTTCAGCGAATTTCCCTGACTATACAGTAGTCCTAAGAAGGGTAATCAGCGATTTAACCTAAGCTTGCTAAGTGGGTTTAGCCTGTTATTATATCTATTATAAGCGAATACAACTGATGACCTCAACAGCTATATGAAGGGTTACCCTGATAGCACTTAGCTATAATCACTCCTATGTAATGTAGGTAGGTCATATGCTCCTAATTGAGTATGATGTCCTGCCCATATGATAGTAACTGAGGGGAAGCCAAAATACACTTCTTTCTTCTTAGCCATATAAAGGGTTACCCTAACAGCGCTTAGCGAGATTACCCCTACATAATATGACTATGTCATATACTCATAATTGAGTGCGATGTCCCATCTATATGATAGTGAATACAGGGAAGGTAATATCCTCTTCTTTATTCTTACCCTAATAGCACTTACCAAGATTGCTCTTATGTATATGGCTATATCTTTGCAATTAAGTTTGTGTACACACCCTGCCCATACAATAGTGAACTAAGGGAGAAGTATATCCTCTTTCTTCTAGCCCTGTATGAATGGTTACCCTGATAGTGCTTAGCAAGATTGCTCCTATGTATGTGGCTATGTCTTTGCAATTGAGTTTGTGTATATACCCTGCCTATACAATAGTGAACTGAGGAAGAAGCATATCCTCTTCTTTATTCTAGCTGTATGAAGGGTTACCCTGATGGTGCTTAGCAAGATTGCTCCTATGTAATGTGACTATCTCATATGCTCATAATCAAGTATGATGTCCCATCCATATAATAGTAAATGTATGGAAGATAATATCCTCTTCTTTCTTCTAGTACTGTATAAAGGGTTACCCTGATAGTGCTTAGTGAGATCACTCATATATATGAGGCTATGTCTTTGTAATTAAGTTTGTGTACACACCCTACCTATACAATAGTAAACTAAGGGAGAAGTATATCCTCTTCTTTCTTCTACTTGTATGAAGGGTTACCCTCATAGCGCTTAGCAAGATCGCTCCTATGTATATGGCTATGTCTTTGTAATTAAGTTTGTATACATACCATAACTATACAATAGTGAACTGAGGGAGAAGCATATCCTCTTCTTTCTTCCTAGAGGGGAGGATAGTCTAGTGGTATAGCTGTCCTGTTGTCACTACTTAGCAATACAGAATATTGTAGGTTCAAATCTGACTTGCCATATTCTATACTACGAATTTCTGGTTGGTCATAGGTTTTATAGTATAAGCTAGTTTTCCCCAACTGTGTAAGGTTGCCTAATTACTGCTTCAGTCCTTGTAAGTAAATGTGACTAATGACCTTAATGGCTGTATAAAGGGTTACCCTAATACCGCTTAGCAAGATTGCTCCTATATATGTAGCTATGTCTTTGCAATTAAGTTTGTGTACATACCCTGCCTATAGAATAGTGAACTGAGGGAGAAGCATATCCTCTTATTTCTTCTAGCTGTATGAAGGGTTACCCTGATAGTACTTAGTGAGATTGCTCCTATATATATGGCTCTGTCTTTGCAATTGAGTTTATGTACACACCCTGCCTGTATAATAATGAACCGATAGAGAAGTATATCCTCTTCTTTCTTCTACCGTATGAAGGGTTACCCTGATGGTACTTAGCAAGGTTTACTCCTTAATATGTGGCTATATCATAGGGCATTTATTGGCTAGGATACCCTGCCTACATTACAGTGATTAAGGGAGGACACAATCCTCTTCTTTCTTCTTGCTATATAAAGGGTTACCCTAATAGCTCTTAGCAAGATTGCTCTTATATATCGTGGCTACATCCTGGCAATTAAGTTTGTATAAATATCCTACCTATATAATAGTAACTGAAGAGAATCTACATTCCTTTTATTTCTTCTTACTATATAGAGGGTTACCCTAATGGCACTTAGTGAGTTTACTCCTAAATGTGTGGTTATATTATAGGGCCTTAATTAAACAGTATACCTAGCCCACATAATAGTGACCAAGGGAGGACATATTCCTCTTCTTTCTTCTTGCTATATAAAAGGTTACCCTGATGGTGCTTAGCGAGTTCACTTCTATATACACAGTTATGTTATATGCCCTTGATTGTGGTAGTACCCCCTACCTATACTTAGTGTACCATAGGAAGAAGCAAACCTCTTCTTTCTTCTTTAGCCATAAACACTGATCAATCAAGCCAGTCATCACATGACCAAACATGATCAGAAAATTAGCAGATCATGCAATGGCTTAGTCACCCTTATAGAATAGGTGGCATGACTAATCAAGCTAGTCATTACAAGAGGACATGACACATCAGAGGTCATAGTGATCCATTACTCATACATTACTAATCTTTGCCTATATAGTTTACAGACACTTCTATAATATGCAATATTGAGGATTAGAGATCGGAAAGTTAGTGATGGATAATCTGATAGGTTTTATTTCCTTCTATCTCCTTTGTCATATATGAGTTATCTCCTTGGTTGGAATTAGTATTTATAGGCAGACTGTTATATGCTCTTTGTCTAGGATCATAGGCTCATTCACATCTTTTAAGTACACCATAACTATTAGTTCTCAGCTTTTAGTATCTTACTCTCTTTTCTTATCATAACAATGTCAAGACAATAGGAAATTCCCCCTCTTACTTCCTTCCCCTAGGCTATCTAAGATCAAGTAAAAACCTCTCTCTAGACCCTCTCTGATTTTGTCAGAGACCCTATTTACCTCGCTATATCATAGGTCATCATAGAAAGCTCTAACAAGGACCACATCTCATTTGCCTAAGACACACTAGTAGAGAATATCATCTTCTTATCCAAGCTCCAGTTTTTCTCCCATTCACTACCTACACTCATATAGTCAATTGGCAAGATCCAAGAAGTTGTTTCTTCTATCTAGGCTGGCCAAAAAGCTATCGAACAATGCTTTGATAACCTTGAGGCTACTATTACCTGCTCTACATCTGTTAGTGCTTTAGCCAAAGTAGCCCCTGCCCCTACTAACTAAGTCCTTTCTGATTCTATAAAGAAAATACAGTCAGAAACCTCTAAAACTACTAAAGCAGTGAAGAAGCTTGGTTCAATGCTACCTACCCTGCCCCTAGCCATAGTGCCTATGACTGTATTAGAGAACACCTAGGCTCAGGTTGTTTGGAAAAGTAAAGGTAAAGCTATGGCTGTACCTAACCCCCCTACTAATACTCCTCTCCCTCCCAAGTATCCTTCTGAGAGGGAGAGAGAGATTATTATCAACCTAGAGGGAGTTGTCCCCTCTTTCAACCCTATCACTATCTATGACAATGCCAACAAAGTGCTTATCAATAAGAAAGCCCCCTCTACCTACTGCATCAGGTCTATCTGCTAGGTAGACCCCTGTAAAATTTTCCTCTCTATTATAGAGAACACTACTGTCTAACAAGTGCTCACCTATAAAGTGACCATCAAGGAAGCTATTCAGAAGCACTTTCATAACACCAATGGATTATGCTGAAACTTCTTACACAAGAAGTACATTATGCACAATGTGCCTACCCCTATCCCTAACACATCAGAGGTTGAGTACATGTCTAAGATCCATAGCAAAATTGAGATATTCAACTATGGTGTGCTTCTTGCACAAACCCCTACTGGCTTACTTCAAAAGAAAAGCTTGTCAGTAATACCGTCTCCTTGATTGTTATCACTATCATTGTGAACAACAACTAATACTATATTTCCCAGGGACTGTCAATCCTTAACAAGGTGTATAGGACTGAATAGTATCTTTCTTTCTCCTATGCTAAACAGTGCATGCATTGCTGCCATTATTGCTACCACTAGCTCCGATGCACCTACCCCCTACAGTGCTAACTCTGCACTGGCCCCCATATTCTATTCAAGTACTCCTATGGCAATGCAGAGTGCAAATGCAAAGGAATATCATGTGACTACATAGTGTTCAAATGTGCTAACTGTCTCGCCCCTTACCCTACCAACAATCCTGCCTACCCTGACTACCTCTAAGCATTGGCCAAGAGGAACTAAAGGATGGATGATCTCTATGCTACTGCTGCTAACCTGATAGAATCTTGAATTTCCCCTCCCTGGCCTCCCTCTTTCATTTTAAGGACAGTTATCTTAATATACTCAGTAACCATTTTCTCTGTATTGGGTTTTTTCTGGCTTTCTCTTTTCTTATATTCATTTGACCTATATATACTTGTAGCTCATAGTCTACCAGTTGTTCTAAGGTTCACCTAGCCAGAGAGGAGTAGGAGGGATATAGTAGTTTCTTGTTAGTTTTCTCAATTACATGTTTTCCACTTTATCCTGCAATGGGTGCAGTCAGTTGTAAGGTTATTATTTTGAAAGCTTTTCCTTTATATTTTTTCTTTTTATTTGGTTTGGTTTTAGGGGAGAAATAGGTGATACACTATAGTCATTGACTACATATAGATAGCCTAAGTAGCTATAGAAGAAGTAGAGTAGTTACTAAATTGAACTGAATAATCATCATTATCATCTTTGTCTAGGATGCCCCCACTACTACTAACACGCCCCCATAGGCACCAACATGGCCCTGCTGGTACCAACACAATATAGAGAAGTTTCCTTATCACCCAGAACTAGTGACGGTAGTTTTTGAGTGGAGGAGATAGTTTTTACTCTCTTTTACATGTATCTAGTTACTCGCTTATACTTTTATGGGTTTTTTTTGAGGAGGATTTCTTTGAGCACATGGTTTCCTTTGTTCTTTTTGTAATAGGGCTATATGCTATAGTTGTTGACTGTATACAGATAGCCATAATTATATTCAATGTTATAGGCAGAGAATCTATGAAGTTTGTAACCTTATGTAGTCAAAATAGAACTGAGTAATCATCATCATCATCTTTGTCTAGGAATGCTGCTAATATGGTCACCACTAGCTCAGATGCATATACCCCCTATAGTGCTAGCTCTATGCTAGACCCTACGCCCTCTTCGAGCACTCCTGCAGTAATATATAGTGCAAATGTAAAGGACGGTAATATAACTACACTATCTTAGAATGTGCTAATTGCCTTGCTGCTCACCCTGCCAATAACCTTAACTGCTATGACTACCTCCAGGCCCTAGCTATAAGGAACCAAAGGGTAGATGACGTCTATGTAGCTACTACTAAGTCGATAGAATCTTAGGTTCCCTACCCCTAGATATCCCCTATTTTTTCAAGGAGAGTTATCTTAGTTTACTCAGTAACCATTTCCTTGTATTGAGTTTTTCTAGCTTCCTTCTTTTCTTATATTTATTTGATCTATATATACTTGTACCTCATAGTCTACCAGTTATTCTAATATTTACCTGGCCAGAGAGGAGTAGGAGGGTTATACCAGTTTTTCTTATTTATTTTTTCACTTACATGTTTTTCTGCTTTGTCCTAAAATGGGTATGGCAGGTTGTAAGGTTAATTTGTTATGAGGTTTTTTCCTTTGTCTTTTCCTTTTTTCGGTTTAGGGAGGGGGAGAAATAGGTGATACACCATAGTCATTGACTGCATGTAGATAGCCTGAGTGGCTATAGAAGAAGTAGAGTAGTTACTAAATTAAACTGAGTAATCATCATTATCATCTTTATCTAGGAAATAGGTGTCTCTAGAGTTTTAATACCCCCCTCTACCTTAGTGCGAAGACCCTCCTCATAGGCT
Organism: Phymatotrichopsis omnivora; assembly: GCA_016880775.1. Classification (NCBI taxonomy): domain Eukaryota; kingdom Fungi; phylum Ascomycota; class Pezizomycetes; order Pezizales; family Rhizinaceae; genus Phymatotrichopsis; species Phymatotrichopsis omnivora. The sequence goes on from JABYPW010000631.1 coordinate 8,366, forward strand.
ACCATGTTAGCCTAGTCTTTTCTCTTACCTTTACAACCTTATATTTTTTGGTAAGTGAGACATATTACTGCATGGTGATACCTGAGATCCATCATCGATAAATATATACCTGATCCACAACCCAACTGTGTAAGCAAGCAGGCAGGTAGATACTACAGGTGGGGTTTATAGTGTAACTGGTAGTTAAGCGAGACAGAACAGTAGTCACAGTAAGTACTACTCACCTTATCCTAATCATCATGGATACTACATAGGGATTATGACTATTAAAAACCTCCTTGATTCCAGTGTTACCCTCAGAGTTCCTAGGAGGGGTGCTCAGGCCCCCTAGAGTGATTGTACAGGTTACCAAAATGACACTTAGTAGATCTCGCCTATCCATCATGATACCTCAGGTAAAGCAACCTCCCACTATTTCTTTAGCTCTTTCTTTTCTTTTCTTTTGTTGTTTCTATAGCAGGGGTAGGGGAAGGGAGGAGTATGGGTAATCGGTCATGTACCTTACCTTTTTCTTTCCTTTGTTTCTTTTAGGAGCATAGAAGGTTTGGCAGTTGGGGGATTTATTTTGTTTATTTTGAGTAGTGTTTCCTTTATTTTATTCGCACTACGGTGATATGTCATAGTTGTTGACTGCATGCAGATGGCCCTGATTGTTATGAATACTGGTAGTGGTCACATCAAGGTACCTGGATGATGCGCTATAATAGAGGTTAAACTTAGATTGTCAATATGTGAGTATGCCATCTCTACCCTTCACCATTGTATTAAGCACTCTAGAGATAATCCTCTATCACATGACGTCGTAGTATGGTGTGGCATGGTGTGGCTTTGCCATTAGCTCTGACTAAGTGTAGGAAGTCAGCCCCATGGTAACCACATGATTGGCTATCAGCATGATGTAACATTGGCCTAGTCAGCCATGAGGTCATGATCAGGCAATTAGACTCATATCATGAGAAACTATTACAAATCAGGAATGAGGCCTGAGAGTGTGATAGGCAATCATGGTCAAATCAAGTACTCATTATGTCCTATCCTTTCTGGACTCTTCTACAGGTTACAGTGATTAGGAATCGAAGGATAGTTTAGATTGTGAAATGGTTCTTTGTGTTTCTATTTCATTTATCATCTCTTTATCATCTATGGTGGAGGAAGGCTATTTAAGCATGCAGGTCTTTATTGTCTCTATTCTTTCCTTCCTTCTTTCTTTAGTATATAGCTACCTTGTCTTCTCTGTGATTACCATTGTGAAAGCCTTTGAGTTATCTTTGAGCCTTAAAGAATATATTTGTTCTTCTCTCTTCTATATAAGAAGTCTGCCTTATACTTGTAGGAAAGATATCCTTTTAGTTGAGCTTTCATTTAGCTGAGATATCTAAGTTCACTTAGTAGCATTTGTGAAGTATGCCTGAGGTATCTTTACCGAGTCCTTACATACCATATAGGGTGATCTGTTATACTGATTATGTTCGATGATATGGGTAGAGAATCTATAAAGTTTATAGCCTTATATAGTCTAAATAGAACTCAGTAATCATCATCATCATATTTATCTAGGAAAGTGGATATAAAATAACAGTAAAATGGAAATATAGTGTACTAGATACTCTTTGTCTTTTCCCTCCTTTCTTCTTTAGCATCAAGACTAGCCTTGAGTCTTAAGAATATATTCACCTTATCTTTGTGACTTTACTTCTTCACATTCCATCTCTTAGTATATGTAGGAAAGATCTTATTCAGTTGAGAAGAATAAGTTGAGATATCTGAGTTCAATTAGTAATACTTATAGCTTTGTACCTATGAGGTCTTCACCAAGCTTTTCTACCTCTTAATATACACACCATTAACAAGCACATTTAATACCAAATTGTGACAGGAGACTTGTTAAGGATGTAGATACAGGTATAGGTACAAGAAGCTTCGCAAGAGGGTCTTACTAAGTGAACTCAGATATCTCAGCTGGTAAGTTAGAACCGCTTATGTTTTTTACCTTTATCAAGGAGTTAAGAGATGATAGAGAATTTATCAAAGAGAAAGCAAAATATATTGTTAAGGCTCAAAGATATTACAAGACTTCCAGTGATAGCTAGAGAGAGAAGAAAGAGAAACAAAACACATCGCTTATCTGCTCCCTCTTATATACAGATTTCTGACTGAGTAGCTACAAAGAAACTTTACAAATGAAATAAATCCTATAGAAACATTCCATTGCAATTTACTTAATCTTTCACGATTCCCTAAAAAGAGATTAGTTTCATGATTGGAGAATCGAAGATAGGTTAGGCATGATTATTCAGGACTTTCAGAGAAGAGACTCCTCAAGTCCTATCCTCTAATGATACAACTAATTGGGATATCATGATGAGATTAACATGATGAGTCCTGTTATTGATCATATATGTCCAATCTCTTTTATGTCATGTTGTCAACATCTCACCTTGCTTAGTCAGATCTCAGTGGCAACAACACTCATCACATGGTTCCATAGCTCATAGAGTGATTACTGGTTCTGATATACCTTCTAGTTGACTTGGAACAATGTCCGCGCATGTCCTAGTACCTAATTAGACCACTTGGTATAGTCTTCTGTAATACAGATAGCCATTATATAAAGTGATTCCCAAAACAAAATGGCAAAAGGTATTTCCTCTTAGTTAAATATCTAATAAAAGTGTATATTAACTCTAAAATTGTTAAAGGTCATTCCTACTTAAGAGGTATTAATACAGACTTATAAGAAGATGAGTTGCAAAAAGATGTTGAAACTTCCAATAAGTAGTTTTACAGAAGAAATGCTGAATAATACTTATTCATCAAGTATATATTCAAATCTTGTACAACGGTGGATTATCGATATAAATTGTTCTATATTAAGAGAAGGATTTTTTCCTGATGACTGGAATTGGCTTATTAAAAAAGTGAAGACTTCAGAGCTTATTGATGAGGTGGTTACAAATGTGATTGAAAACTATCAAAAAGTAAGAACTAAATTTTTTTCATCTTTATATTTATTTTTTCTATAGCTTATGTATTTTAGGCCTTAAAAATTCCTGAATTCACAGATCTACTCAATAGTTCCTCCTTTTTAGCAACTAGAGAATCATATAATTAACAAAGGGATTCTGGAGTATTTTAGGTTAAGCAGGCTTTTAGTGCTATGTATTTACTCTACCTTATAGTTAAATTTATAATTAACAAATCTTAAGCTTTACATTATTGCAAAATCCTATGTGGCCACATTATGAAGGATGGTTTGATGTGAATGTTTGGCTGACAATTATTGACCTATGTTTTAATTCTAGTAATCACTTATGTATTGGAAGGTATTTATCTTCTATCTTAGTCTCTTACTTATTACTTTATTACTAACTTTACTATAGTAAAGAATTAGGAAGTAAGGTAAGTTATATACATAACTATTATATATAATAGAGTAGAGGAGAGAGTACTATCACACATTACCACCTAAATAGAATTATTAAGGATTATGTTAGTCATGAGTATTGTACAATTGAGGTGATAAAAGAATTTTCTCCTAATTCAGAGAAGTTGGTATGGGATGAAGAAAAGCTTATCTAAGTTTTATGTAATATATTATTAGCCCTCTAGAGGCTTGCACATAATAAATGGCTAAATGTTTTCAATATTATGGTTGTGGGAATTTTGAATGCTGGTGAGTATATATCAATTATATTATCTAGTATATGCATTTTAATATTAAAATTTTAGGGTTTTCTTGTAAAATATTGATAATGACCTCTCCCAGTAGTTATATATCTATTCTTCATCAAACATGACTATATGAGCTACCAAGCAAGGTATGCTATTTATCTAATATGGATAATTTACTACATAAGCTATAGCATATTAAGGTTAGTATTAATTCTATTATATCTAAAATGCTATACTTTTGCTTATAACCTATAGTTGATTGTTGAATAGACCTATGAATATATTAATACTTGTTTACCAAAAAACTCTCTACAAAGTTTAGCTACTATTATTCCAGATCTTTTTTCATTATAAGATAGTGATTAGTAGTAAGTTTTCATTATGATAGCCTAACATGAGAAAAAAGTTTATCATAGAAAATGGACTAAGAAAATATTTATTTTATTATAAGGTCTCTGAAAAGTTATTAAGGTTATAAGAGGCTAGGGGGGGTGTAGATAAGAACAGACTTAAGTGGGTTAAAGAGTAGGGGTGGATCTAAAAAAATTATTAGGAAAGAGTAAGAAGTTAAGAAAGAGGGATTATTTTTTTTCTTTTTCTTTTTCTTTTTCTAGTTTTAGTTTTGTTTTAGTTTTAGTTTTTCTTTATATGAATTGATTATCCCTCTAGATAAGTCTCTAACCTTATGGAGTACTATTAGGATTTTTCTTTTTATAGTTAATTTACCTATTAAAACTTATAGTTGGATATTTCTTTTATCTTAGCATTGGTTAAATTTACTCCTCAGTTATTATTTTTGCTTTCTTAGTTTAATTATTTTATGGTATATTTTAGGGTAAATATATATATATAAAAAAAAACAATAAGGCAAACAATGCTTTTTCAATTTCATTTTTCCCTCTTTCATTCATTTCAAATTCTATAACCACCATACTCATCGGCATTCCTAATCCTATTGGAACCCCTAAATGTTACTACCTTAACTCTTCTATTTTCCAAACATTCTCCAAATCATGATATTCTCCCTCTAATGCTTTTGCCACAGCTTTAATCCTTTCTAATTCTCTTGGTACCTTTGCATATAACTATCCAATAAATGAGGCTATGTGTTCACTCAAATCAGAATTAGACTGAATAGGAGAAGATACCTGAAGGGATCAAGATGGATATGGGGATGAAGGTTGGTATAGGCCTAGACGAGGTATAGTAGATCCCCAGGGTATTCCCATAACTATTAGTAGTTGACTTGAATATACTAGTGGAAAACCAAAATACATATGTATATGTGCTAGCCCAGGTTGATAGGAAGTGGGATAAGAGGATGATTTCTTCATTGTTGAATATACTAGTGATAAATGTTTCTCATTTAGATTGCTAGGAATTGGGAATTTAATATGGAGGGGCCAGGAAGATACTATTACCTTTTCTGACTGAATAGCATTATTCTACTCTGAAAGATAGATATTATTTAATGTATGATGAATTGAGTTAAGATGAATACAACTATTAGGATAGTTATAGTAACCTTGATCCTTGCATTACTAGAGCTTGATAAGCTTTGAAATAAAAGATGTATTTTTGAGTAAATATAGCTAAGTTTATCCTTAAGCTTTTAGGTAGTAGCCTATAAAAATTAGTTTTCTACTATAAAAATGAGTTTGATGAACATACCCAATGCTTCTGCTTATATAAAGATAACTCCTCTTATAGTCCTATCTGACTATCTACAACCTCCTCACTTTCATTTCTTCTATCCCCTTGGTACATTAGTTCTCCAGAATCTACCTCTTTTATATAATGAACTTTAAGAATCAACTTTACAATTGTTTTTTTTTTTTTGCTTATAGCAAAACTTTATGCTATTAATATACCTTCATTCCAATCATTCAATCTATTCACTACCTTTTACATAATATTTCCCTTTCCTTCTATGATTACCACCTTTATACTTTATAGGTTAATACTAACCCTTTCTTGATAGCATACTTTCCTGATTCAAGGGATTCATATGATCTAAATACTTCAAAATCATAGGAGGAGGTGCTAGCTCTAGTTACAGTAATACTAGTACTATCCTCAAATAACTTTGTAGCCTTAAACTAAATAAGAAGAGAAAGTAGAAACTGAGGATTTAGTTATATTCTGGCTGATGATTTCTGTACCTTGGTAGACTTTGCTGGATGCTTTACTAGATACTATACTAGAGTTGTTAATTCATTATTCACTTTTGATCTCAATTATATAGCATCTAGGGTTTTGTCTTGTTGCTGAGTAGGCTCAGTAGAGGTAGTAGGCTTAGACTATACTAGGGTTTACTTTCTTGTAGAGGAATGAGTTTTTAGAGCTTTATTTACCCAGTGTGTAGTTAATTTCAACTTTTTTAGGGGTATAGTAAGTGTAAAGGACAACTCCTTTAGTGATACAACTGATGCTTAGTCTGTATCAGGGTTTAGGGGTAAATCAGGATGGAAGAAGATACACAACTCTTTGGAGGACTCAAGAGGTACACATAGAGTGAGGCAGTGATATGCTGAAGGTTTATAGGAATAACTCTTTATTCCTATTGTGTATGCTTAAGATACTGTATAAAGAAGAAAGAAAGTATATTTTATTTTCCCAATTTATAGAGTTTTACATCTACCTAACTAGCAGGGCATTTACACTTAATCAAAAGCAAAGACATAACTAAGGTAGGTAGATAAGATGTTCCTCCACTCCAGCTACTTGCCTTATAAAAAGAAAGAGAAGTTCTCTATTCCTGCCACTTGTATTACCCTTTAGACGAAAGAAATCCTCCGCTTCCCCTGACCATAAAACCTGACCAATAGACATGACAACAGGCTTACAAGAAATCAGTGTCCCAACACTATTACCTGAAAACTACAAGGTTAAATTGCTGATTACCCTCCTTGGAACTACCATTCGAATCATCTGATTGCTTAATATAAAAGAAAGAAAAGGTCACCTGCTGCAACTAAGAGAAAGAGGGGTAGGGCACTGCTGCATCCTCAGTCAATTGGATGCGACACTACAGGAGGCCTGAACACCTCTCCTAGGAGCTCTGAGAGTGTTGTGATAGTGGTAGTCGGCTTGTTTAAGTGATATGGTATGGTAGTACAATCCTATACTGCAATGTCGCTAAAAGCAGGGTCGACCAAGGGTGCCCACTCCACCTACTCTCTTGACACAGTCAGGCCTTAGGCAATCATTGAAGGGGGCAATAATGTATCTCAAGTATTGTCATAAGAGAGATGTCTTGCTAAGCTGTGTTTTGCACAGTTAGAAATGTGTAGGAACTCTTTAGAGTATCCAAGGTGATTATCATATGCTATTAGACAAAAGATAGACTAGCCTGATATATAGGCTTTGATAAGGAGGACCTTCACCCTAAGGTGGGAGGGTTGTCGAGATTCTTGAGGAGCCTGAAGGAGAAAGGAAATACAAGACCGCATGGATTTGCTTCTCTTTATATACCAATCACCAAGAGCACTGCCTCCCTTCTAGAGTAGTCTCTGTAAAACCTGTTTTGTCCATATGACCCTTTCCTATATATCATTCAATCTAAATACTGTTCTTATGACCTCTGCAAGGTAGACAGCTAATAAGTGACCATATATGACCATATGATACTTCATGATTTATAATACAGAATTCCAAAGAACATCACTGATAATAGGAAATACAAGTAGGAAAGTACATGACCATTGTTCATTACAGTAAGGGTAGAGAGGTGTGGGAAAGATTTTTGTGTAGTGTAGGTTGCTAAGGGATAGATTTAACAGACTTTTACTAGTGACTATAATTGAACACTATAGGAATAGGAACACTATTCCTATGAACCTTCAGTAAACAAGGTCTCCCTAGAATTATCCTATATAGTACTCCTTAGTACCTGAGAGAGTTATGTATCTTTACCATTCCTGATTTACCTCAAAAGCTCTAGCTATAGACTAAGATATAGTTTGTATCACTAAAGGAGTTATCCTTTATAGCAAACCTTCTAATACATAGAATAAATTAAGGGAAAATCTATAACACTAAACTAGAGGTAAAGGATAAATGTTAAGAACACTGGTAGTGGTCATGTCTTAAGTACCAGGGCTTCTTTGAGTTCACATATCTTGTTCTTGAAATCAATACATTTCTACATCTATTGCTCTTAAACACCATCATGATAATTCATCTTCTTAGGAACCTAGATAAGGTTTAGTACACTGTACACTAAGAAGATTAACTATCACGATATCCTCCCACTCCTCTACCCCCTTCTCTACTGCCCCCTCATCATCTACCCAGTAAGCGTAACAAGAAATAGCTAGGCTCGTAAAGGTTCTCTACGATGTCTACTATTCCCCCATCACTTTTCAGCTATCAAATCAAACTGAGTTTACGAATGTAGCTGACCACAAAACCACAATCGTATTAGAATAGGTCCTCTCGCTAGATTTCTTAGTGAATACATTACTAAAGATCACCCAGGCTCTAGGCTCTCTAGTAGATCTAATGAATGCCTAAAGCAAAATAATAGCCAACCTCACAGAAGGTTACAATGCCCAATGCGATCGCATTGCTACCCTCAATGAAAACCTAACTGAGATTGGCTAAACTTTGCACTCTAAAACCACAAACAATACACTTGAGGAGTCCCTCAAGAAAATCGAGAAAGTGACTAAGGAGACTTCCAAAAAAGTTAACAAGATTGTGAAACTGAACGTTGCCCTAAACATGCCTGCTGCGAGCACTGCAACACCCCTGCAACCACCATCTAAGGCAACTTAGGTACAGGTGGTTTTAAAATGAAACAAAAAGCTGCAGCACCAGTACCTCACCTCCCTGCATAACCCAGCAACCAATACTATCCTGCCAAGCGCGACCATGAAATTATCATTACCACCTCTTCCGAGATTAGCACCTTTGACCCAGTACAGCTCAGGGATGCAGTCAATGATACTCTTGTCACAGTAAAGGCCCTAGTAGCTCTCCGTATCTCTACTGTTTGCAAGAACAACCAGCGCTCAATTGTCCTTACCACTATCAAAGATGTCACTGCTTTAGTAGTACTCACATACTACAACAGAATTGAAGCAACTATCAAAGAAAATTTCCCCACAGCCTCTGTTTGAAAGAACCATAGGTGGAAGAAGTATTTAGTACACAATGTTCCCTACTCACACACTGATGCCCTTACAGAAACTGATATATTCTGAAGGGAAATCGAGTACTTCAACAAAGGGATCACCCTCACATAAACCCCTCGATAGCTGCTCCATGAAAGCGATCAAACTGGCAAGCATGCATCCTCTTTGGTCATTATGGTCATCAACGATGATAACGAAAAGCGTATCCTCCAAGGGCTTACAATCCTTACCTGCAAGGGACGAGTTAAAAAGTATATTCCTTTTAACTCTGTAACATGCTGCACTAACTGTCAAGAGTTTGGTCACCACCAAGCTCACTGCTGAAACCCCCCACAATGCAATATATATACCAGTGTACACTATACCTCGAAGTACACCTACAGACATGACGAGTGCAAGAAGGTTAGAAGACTCTGCGATGACACCATCCTTAAGTGTACTAATTGCAAAGGAAAGTACACCACTTCAAACCCATCCTACCTAGCATTTATCCAAGCGAAAGCACTGGCTACTGCCTAAAAGGAGGAAGGTATTACTATTACAATAGGTGGGGTTTGATTTTTTACTTTTCTTATGATTTTTTCCTTTGGTAAAGGTATGGGCATCAGAGATGGCTAGTTTTTCTCTTCTCCTTTTACTACTTTTTTCTCTTTTTTGTTTTCATTTCTACTTTTATTGCTTTGTAAGAGCCTATTACCTAGTTGTTATAAGGTTTACCTTGCTAGGGATGATGGATAGGAAGGCTACTTTGTAGGACCATTTGTGGCGCACTTTTACTGTATTAGCACAACATCATGTACTTATCTTTTTGATCTCTTTTTCCTTTATTTATACAGTTGAGAGGGGAAGCGGGTGATATGCCATAGTCTTAGACTGCGTGCAGACAGCCTGGTAGTTTTTAGTTAGTGAAGAGCTAGTTAGGAACTACAGTGTGAACTGAGTAATCATCATCATCATCATGTCTTACATACCTAAACGATGTGCTATAATAGAGGTTATGCTTAGATTATCAACATATGAGTATACTGTCTCTATTCCTTCACCATTATGTTAAGTACTCTAGAGACGATCCTCTATCACCTGACCTTGTGGTATAGCGTAGCATAGTATGGCTTTGCTATTAGCCCTAACTAGGTGCAGGAAGTTACCCCTATGGTTACTATATGATCAGCTATCAGCATGACATGATATTGGCCTAGTCATCTATGAGGTCATGATTGGGCAATCAGACTCATATTGCAAGACACTAGCACTGATTAGGAGTAAGGCCTGAGAGAGTGCTAGGCGATCTTAGTTAAATTGAGTACTAATCATGTCATGTCCTTTCTGGACTCTTCTACAGGATTCAGTGATTAGGAATTAAAGGATAGTCTAAATTATAAAATGGTTTTTGTGTTTCCATCTTATTCATCATCTCTTTGTCATCTCATGTGAAGGAAGTTGTATTCAAGTCTCATCTTTTCTAGGTTATTATCTTTTCCTTCCTTCCTTCTTTAGTACATAGCTACCTTGTCTTCTCTGTGATCACTATTATGGAAGGCTTTGAGTTATCTTCAAGCCTTAAAGAATATATTCATTCTTCTCTTTCTTCATCTTAAAGTATACCCTGAATATGTAGGAAATATATCCTTCCAGTTGAGCTTTCATTTAGCTGAGATATCTGAGTTTACTCAGTAACATTTGCAAAGTATGCCTAAGGTATCTTTACCTAGTCTATACATTCTACATAGGGTGATCCATCACAATAAAACTAAATAGAAAAAATATGCAGTTAAATGTATAGAGTAGCGGAAGAGGGAAAGAAGATAAGAAATATGAAAGAAAGTAGAAAGGACCTTAAGAATCTATATTTTAGCTATTCTAGTATGCAAATTGTTAACTCACTTACTATTATCAGCAAGGGCTTTCAAATAGATAGGGTAAAGGGGATTAGAAGTAGGGTATATAGTAGAGCAATTTAGTATACTTATGTATTGTATAGTTATACTATTATCCTTTACACTTACATTTAATATTCTGATATGAATACTCAAGGATAGTATATAGCATAGTGTAGAGGTGGTACTGGAGCAGGTACATAGACTTAAGCCTAAATACTAATTTTATATCTAGTCTATAATATATACCTTTTCCCTTACCTTTAGAGGTTTCCAAAAGTGGTGATTTATATTAGGGTCATTTATGATCAAAAAGTATAATAGTACTTTTTAGGCCTTTTCAAAAGGAATATAAATGTTCCTCTAGTAGATATTAAGAAGGATGCTAATAATATATATTAGAGAGGGACTTATATTTTATTTATTTTATAATCCTAAATATGTTATAGGAAATAACTAAAGTAGAACCTTCTAGTTATAGTGCTAAAAATACTATCACCTAAACTAGTTCTATCCTACAGTATACCTCCCAGAACTTCATTAATATATTTAACCTGCTTTAGTTATAACTTGCCCTCCTTAACTCATTATCAAGCCTCCATATATAGCTAGACCTTATTAACTTCAAAGGAATGGAAATAAATAACTAGGAACTCATAGTACTATTATATAATACAATTAGGATTTAGTAAGGTGATGTATTATTGTAGCTAAACTTACATCATTAGGTGTACCTTTACTTTAAATAATTCTTCCTATATCCCTATTCTACTTTCTAAAGTACTCAAAAGGACTACTACTTTTTATTTTAAATGACTATAATACATATAATATTAGTATTTTACAACAAATTTTATATTCAAATAAATGTTTTAATTACTACCAAATATTATGAAAGTTATCTTAAATATAATAGAAAGTAATTCTTCAGTTATAAACTAAAATTATATATTCATTTAATGATATCATCATTATTTATATATAGGTTAAAATTAGGCAGATATTAGGAGTAGCAAATTAATACTGATATAAGATAGTAGACACTTATTTAGCACTCAATGCATTTAGTGCTACACACTGCTATTATATAAACCCTCTAAGAAGTATATTATAAGTCAACATACCTGATGCTCCTACAATATACAACTATGTCTTTGCTCTTTATTGAGTGTACATGCCCTATCTATATAGTAGTGTATTAAAGGGAATCTAAGATTCTATATTATAAATCAACTACAAAATACTTCAGGCTAAAAGTAAAGATGATAAAAATTATTTTCACTTTACTATATACCATAAAGTCATATTTAAGTTTAAATTTTATTTTAGAAATAAAATTCACTATTCATTATATTTATATATATTAATTTATTTTTTGTTATTATAAAAGTTATCCATATATATACAAAATAACCCCCTTCTTAAGTTTTTGATTTTTACATTTAATTTAATTTTTAATTTTTTGATTTAATTGTTTCAGTAAAAGAAGAGGAACTTTTAGGTATACTTATATTCTTTAACTCATAGTAGATTTTTTTCATATGTAAACCACCCTTTTAGTAGTAGAGTATAAATTAAAATAAAGAAATGGTCAGTGTGTTCCTTTCTTTTCTTGTCTATAGAAACTGTAGTTTTTTATTTATCTATCAATACATTGTCTCCATTCTTTACTTTCAGGCTTCTATCTCTGTGCACAGGCCCTACCCCTACCACTATCTACCCTTGTCTTCATCTGTGCCTAGTTAAGGTTGTGCTCATTACAAGCTACTCTACCTTTACTGCTTGGAAGTCACATAGTTTCCTCTTTCTAAGACTTTCCAGCTCCCATAATGCCTATTTGTAGAGCAGAGACTTCGCAAGTTCCCAGGCTTAAATACCGTGTCAAATCGAAATGAGTTATTATTATTATCGAATATTGTGTCTTGATATATATTAGAGGGGCCTCATATCCATATTATAGCTTCCATATTGTGATGATACATATCATATTTCTTTCTCTCAAGAAAGGAAAGCAAAGAGATAAAAAAGAAATTGAAAAGGTTGTGAGGCTAAGAGCTGCACTTCCAGCTTGCAAAATTGTTATGTCAACAATTTCCCTCAATCAACGCATTCACCTAGTGAGAGTCAGCTAACACTTTGCAATACCAGCAAAAATTGTGTAGCCCTTTGAAATACCAGTGCTAAATTAGTGTACCAGGTGAAACATGTGTCATATGTAGCTTTGTACGCAGAACTAGACAAGCCTGCCATAGTGGGTGTCATGCGGCTTACTTTGTTTTTCAAGGTATGTACTTCGCAGCATTCACGTTATACCTTTTCCGTTCTGCTGTTGTTTCTTTGCTTTGACGGTTTCCTTGTGTTAGTTTTCCTGTCTTGAACGGCGTTATGTTCACATGGTGTCGGCACTATAGAAACACTACGCTAGATATTACATGTACTATGTCAGGTCGGGTAATTGTTCCCGGGGAGGCGTTTAAGATGTTGCGAGTTGGGATCGTTCGGAAGACATTGTGGTGGTCAGCAAGTTGTACATTCTGTTTCGTAACTCGCTATTGATGTGTAACAGGTATAGCGGGATATTGGGACGGCACTGCAAGAATGTGGTGGGAGTCGGAACAGGAAGGAGTCGGACTCGGGCATGACAGGCAATTGGCATGTGAATAAAGGGGAGGAAAGGGGGTGGGTTCGATGGTAATGTATTCTTTGAAGATGGGGATGGACAATTGAGAGGGCAACTGGGTTTTCGTGTCTCAATCACTGTTCTATTTGTTTCCGGCACATGCCCTCTGTCCTCTTTGTTGTCGGGCGTGTGTCCATTGTTTCGTTGGTCATTGGGCGTGTGCGCACCGTTTCATTGGTCGTTGGGTGTATGCCCCATCGTCCTTTTGTTTCCGGGCGTGTGCCCATTGTGTGGGTTGTACCCTTGGTCGTGTGTCTTGTTCTCGTTCCTTTTGCTTCGCCGCGGACCGAGTATATTACCGCATATGTATAGTAGTACATGACCTTGATTGCTCCATCGGGAGGTCGGCCCCCGCACTACGTCAATACATGTGCTGACTACATACATCTGAGCATCATGCATCTGTGACCGGAACATACCGGCTTGGCATTATTTTCGCCTCCCTTTCCCAAATATATATGGGCTCGTTCCCCGCCCAACCAGAAGAGTATACAAGCAGCGTAACCTCAACGCGTACACGCGCACCTTGCTATCGCATTCCAACGTCCCACCAGGTTTCGTACGGTATACCAACTCTCAGGTAAAACAAATTCGAATAATAATTCCATGAAACAAGAAAGTACAAGTATAGCAAATTTCAGGTAAAACGAATTCGAATAATAACTCCATGAAACACGAAAGTAGATCTGGAGAATCAAGGCAATAGAGCAACTGAATAAAGCTAGACAAAGAAAAAAGAAATACTTCGATGGCAGAAAATAGGGGTAGGTAAAAGCGGGGTTGATGATAGAACTTAAGGGTTGATGAAAATACCTTTAAAACAAGCGTAGTGCTTCATTCTCAAGCCTACAAAGTTTGACTTTGAAAAGCGCTTGATTTTTTTGATACTTTTATTTCTCCTACAAAGTTCGGAGGAATAAGCGATGCCACGAAAGAAAAAAAAAAAAAAAAAAAAAAAAAAAAACA
>JABYPW010000632.1:0-22694 GCA_016880775.1 Phymatotrichopsis omnivora
GTGGGGTAGTAGGGGGGGGGAGGGGGTTTGTGTAGACTGTGAATGCCGCGGGGGCATTTTTGCAACGTTTTGACGATGCAATATAGATACTAATAGCTGAAAACTAAAATGTAGGGGGTAGTTTGAAGGATCGAAGAAGCCTGAACATGAAGCAACCTTTTCTTACCTTCCTAAAGCATATTAAATGCCAAGAACCAGGGCGTCACGCTCAATTAAGAGCATATGACATAGGTTCAGAGGCGCCCATTTTAGGGTTTTAGGTGAACTCTTTCAAGGTTCAAGTGTGATTTCCTGAGCTTACCAAACGGTACGCGAGTAGACGTGGCAACAGGCTGAGGAGTCTGTGGACTAGCTTAAGCTGACCTCAGGTTAAACCGTTGATTACCTTTCTCAGAACTACCAGGGTACTTAAACCTTGAAAGTTGTGCCGAATATGCTGGCTTTCGTTGGTGCCCGAGTAGACCCCTTAGAGACAAGTCCTAGTTGCCTCCACCACCGTCACACTCATTAGCCCTACTACTACTCAGCAATTTATTCTAGGGCAATGGGGGAGGAGCCAGTATTGAACTGACTATATCCTCGCTTTTCTCACCCCAGAACATGAAGCAACGAACAACTGTCCTTTAAATACCCTTTCATCCAAAGAAATGAGTCATCAATGACAAAGGAGATTACATAAGAAATAGAACCTGAATGAAAGCCTTAGAAATCCCATGACTCATTCTATTATCATCTGACATGATCGTAACATTCCTAGGGGTCATAACAGAAATGATCAGCGTTATGGTCTTAGCTCTAACCACCAATCTCAGGTAAGATCGTCATCACGCGATTACTGGCTCGATTGGCTTAAGTCATACCAACCGCGAGTGACTAAGTCACAGGAGTTAATGAAGTTAGTCTAATCATGTGAGGTACACTTGAGAGAGGATGACGGGTCAGTCAGACCCTGACTCATCTTCATCAGAGGCACCACATATGACTCATCTAGAGGCAGAGCCCTTTGTCACATGGTCATTTCGCATGGCGTAGGGGTATACTCACTCGAAGTTGCTCATATAACTAAACTCATTATCATGTGTGGGCCTTGGTACTATGGCTATAACATAAGTCCACCACTATAGGAGAAGTTTAGTTTTTGCTATTTTTACTTTCTTTTTGTTTTTCTGTAGTAGAACTTGTGTTTTAATGCTTTAGTAAAGTGAGGAGGAGTTCATGCATTTCTCTTTCTCTCTTCTCTTTGATTTTTCACTCAGTTATGTAGCATATGTATGAGGTTTTTCTTTCATTGTTTTCATGTTTACCTAGCGATTGTTTTTCCCTATCTAGCTTTTTCTACGTATTTGTCTACATTTTCTTTTCTAGTACGAGTTGGCAGAAGATTTCTTTGGGTTTGAAGGGGGAAAGGCTACAGTTATGTCTCTCCTTTTAGTTAAGTGTAAATACCCTGCTATAGTGCCTTTGGTAGTTATAGGGAAATTTATATCCTCTCTTTCTTCTTTACACAGTATCTTAAGTATACACCATAAAAATAAAGAGTTATTTCCACAAACCTTCAGTATATCATTGCCTCACTCCATGTTCACCTCTTGAGTCCTCTAAAGAGTTGTGGATCTTCTTCTATCCTAATTTACCCCAAAACCCTGATATAGAGTGAAGATTATTTGTATTGGTGAAGGAGTTATCCTTTACATGTTTGTTTCCTTTGTAAAAGTTTCTCTGTAGCTACTCAGTCAGAAGTGGGTATTTAAGATGGAACAGATGAGCAATGTATTTTATTTCTTCTTCTTCTCTCTCTAGCCATTATGTCAAGTCTTGTACCATCTTTGAGCCTCAAGAATATATTTTACCCTTATTACATAAATTCTCTATCTTCTCTTGACTCTCCAATAAATATAGGAAACACAAGCAGTTATAACTTGCTAGTTGAGATATCTGAGTTCACTCAGTAAGACCCTCCTGTAAAGCTTCTTATACTTATAGCTGTGTCTATATCCTTAATGAGTCTCCCATTACAACTTGGACATGTATTATCACTTATGTTTAGATGTGTGCCTTATAGAGTTCATGAGAATAGTGTTTAGATTAAATAACATCTGGGAAACGGTCTTGTAGACAAAATAGGTTTTCAAGTGACTACTCTAGAAGGAAGGTAGTACTCTTAGCAGTTAGTAAAGAAGGAGAAATCTATGTAGTCCTGTATTTCTCTTTCTTTCTTCTCCAGCTCAAAATTCAACAAACAGCATCATAGTTACCTTGTGATCACTATCATCGACAACAATAACAAGGCGCACATCCTCAAAGGCCTCTCTATCCTTAACAAGACCTGTTGTACTGTTAAGTATATCCCTTTTAGTACTAACACCTAATGCTCTTATTGCTCAAAGTTTAGACACCCAGTCTAGAACTATCAATGCTCTCTATACTACTGACTTTGCAATAGCCCCCACACTATTTCTAAACATACCTGCACTGTAGCTGACTTCATACAACTATAAGGTTTCATATGTGAGAACATTATCCTCCAATGTACAAACTATGCTGGCCACCACAAAGTGAATAACATGATCTGCACGATGATAATCAAGGTAAAACTAGCTAATTTTAATAGAAAGGATAAGGCTACTACTATAGGAGGAGTTTGGTTTCTTTCTTATACTTTATTTTAACTTTTTCTATAATTGAACTTATGTCTTACTGCTTCAGTACAGGGAGGAGGAGTTTAGCATATTTCTCTTTCTATATTCTCATTTGTTTTCACTTGGTCACATAATCTATATATAGGGTTTTTCTTTCATTGCTTTAAGGTTTACCTAGCAATTGTTTTTCCTTAGTCAGCTCTTATACATATTTGTCTGCATTTTTCTTTTTCGGTATGAGTAGGCAGAGGGTTTCTTTAGTTTTTTATAGGGGAGGGCTACATTTACATCTCTGTACTTAGTTGTATGTAAACACCCTGCCATTGTGCCTGATGTAGTTATTAGGGAAATTAAAATACAATTTCTTTCTTCTTAATAGTGAACTGAGGGAGAAGTAGATCCTCTTTATTTCTTCTTATACTTCACAACCTCTATACCTCGCCTATCTAAAGTTCTCACCACCTAACATAATAATGATGATGATTCAGTCATATTCGATAGCTATTATACCCTACATTAATTACCTAGGCCATCCGCATGCAGTAAATGACTATAGCATACCACCTATTTCTCCCTATAATAGAACTGAATAAAGGGAAAAGAGCACAAGAAAGTATTCCACCAAAACATGTAAATACAGTGAAAACGCACCATAAATGGTCCTACAAATAGCCCTTCTATCTGATATCTATAGCGAGGTGAACCTTACAACAACTAGCTATTGGACTATTATGAAGAAATACTGTGGAGAAAAGAAAAGTAAAGTAGTACAGAGAAAAAAAGAAAAACCTTTCCCTTCATGCCTGAACCTTTTTTACTAAAGGAAAAACTCATAAGAAAACATAAGAGACTATCCTCCACCCATAATGACAGTAATAGCTTTTTCCTTCCAGGCAGCGGCCAGGGCTTTAACTAGGATAAATACTAGGTAGGAGGGGTTTAAAGTAGTATATTTTGTTTCATAGTTAGTATACTTCATGACCATGTCATCGTAGAGTCTTCCGATCTCCTTGTATTTGTCATGTCTGTAGGTATGCTTTGAGGTGTGGTGCACTTCTATGCATATGTTATACCTAGTAGGGTTGCTGCAGTAAGCTTAGTAGTGACTATACTCCTAGTAGTTTATGTATCAGGTAGCTAAGTTGAAAGGGATATATTTGTTGACTCATCAAGTTCAGGTGAGCATTATAAGTCCATAGAAAATATGTTGTTTATTATTGTCATTAATGACCATGATAACCAAGGAGGATAGGTGTTTACCTATGCGATAGCTTTCTCTAAGTAGCTATCATAGGGTTTGTGCAAGGATAACTGCCTTGTTGAAGTGTTCCATTTCCCTTCAGAACATATTAGCTTCTGTAAGAGCATCAGTATGAGAGTAGGGGACATTGTGGACTAGGTATTTTTTCTACTAGAGGTTCCTATAAACCAAGGTGGTTAGGAAGAAGTCCTCAATGGTAGCCTTAATATTATTGTAGTAGGCTAGGACTGTAGCCATAGTCATGTCTTCCATTGTAGTAATAATGATAGAGCATTGGTTGTTCTTACAAATAATAGTGATGTGGAGAGGGGTAGGGGCTTTAGAATCTGATAAAGTGTTATTGATGGCATCCCTTAGTTTAACTAGGTCTAAACTGCTAACATTAGAAATAGTTATGATTATGATTTCATAGTCATACTTACTAGGGTAGCATTACTTGCTACCTTATGCCATAAGGAGAGGTACAGAGACTACCACTCTCTTTTGACTTCTTCTTGAGACCACCTGCACCTAAGTTGCCTCAGGTGGTGGTTGTATAAGTTTTGTAGTTTTCCTAGTAGGCACTTTAGCGATATTCAGGAGGGCAATCTTTTGACTTTTCTAAAGGTCTATTTGGTTATTTTTTTAAATTCCTTGAAGGATTCCTCAAGAGCATTATTTGTGGTTTTACTTTCTAAGGTCTAACTGATCTCACTTAAGTTGTTATCTAAGGCAGTGATATAGTTGCATTAAGCATTATGACCTTCAATAAGGTCAGCAGTGGTCTTGCTTTAGGTGTTTGTTAGCTCTAGCAAAGAAGCTAGGGTCTGAGTAATCTCTGGTAGGGCATTTATTAAGAATTCTAGTGAAAGGGCCTTGTGAAAAGCTTCTATAAAATCATGTTTTGCTACTATTGCAAACTTACTATTTTCGATAGCTGAAAAGTAGTAGGGTAATAGTAGGCATAATGGAGAACCTTGGCTAGCTTATTTGCTTCTTGTTGCACTTACTGGGTAGATGATAAGGGGGCAGTGGAGAAAGGGGTAGAGGAGTGGGAGGACATCTTGACAAATCTTTAACTTTATATACTGTGTACTGATCCCTATCCAAGAGCTAAAGATGAAGAATTATTGTTACTGTATTTGAAAGGAAAAAGATATGTAATATTATTAAGAATGAGATAAATTAACTCAAAGAAGCCTACTCACCACATAAGAGTCTTCTATCTCTAGCCTTTAAGCGATATCTAGTCATAGCACCACCATCCCCTCTCTCCCCCTTAGATGATGATGATGATTTTTCATTTCATTTCAGTAAGCTAACCATACTTCTATAGCCTACCTAGGCCATATACATGCAGTCATAGACTATAGCATGTCAGCTATTTCTCCCCTGAAAAGAAATGAAAAACAAAGGAAAAGAGTATCAAAAAACTAAGTACACGATGTTGTACTAGGACAGTGAAAAATGCGCCACAAATGGTCCTGCGAAATAGCCTTCCCGTCCAATGTTTCTAGCAAGGCGAACCTTACAACAACTAGCTACTAGACTCTTACCAAGAAAAAAGTAAAAATACAAAAGAGAAATGTAGTAAAAAGAGAAAAGAGAAGAACTAATCTCCCAGCACTCACAACCTTACTAAAGGAAAAAAGAGAAAAAAATTAAGAAAATCAGATTCTGCCCATAGTGACAGTAACAGCTTCCTCCTTCTAGGCAGCAGCCAGTGCCTTTACTTGGATAAAGACTAGGCAGGAGGGGTTTGAGGTAGTATGTTTACCTTTGCAGTTGGCATATTTGATTACTATGTTATCACAGAGTCTTCCGATCTTCTTGCATTCGTCATGTCCGCAGTAGTACTTCAAAGTGTGGTGTGCATCGGCACAAATGTTGCATTGTAGGGGGTTTCAGCAGCAAGCTTAGTGGTGACTAAACTCTTGACAGTTTATGTAGTGTGTTGCAGAATTGAAGGGGATGTACTTCTTGACTTGCCATTTGTAGGTAAGGATTGTGAGTCCTTAGAGAATGTACTTTTTGTTATCATCATCAATGACCATGATGACCAATGAGGATGGATGCTTGCCAGTCCAGTCGCTTTCACATAATAGCTATTAGGGGGTTTGAATGAGGGTGATGCCTTTGTTGAAGTGTTCAATTTTGTGGCAGAATATATCGGCTTCTGTTATGGCATCAGTGTGAGAGTATGGGACATTATGCACCAAGTACTTCTTCCACCTATGGTTCTTTCGAATAGAGGCTATAGGGAATTGTTCCTTGATATTGTCTTCAATTCTGTTGCAGTATATGAGGATGGCTGAGGTAGTTACATCTTTAATAGTGGTGAGAATAATGGAGCGTTGATTGTTCTTGCGAACAGTTAAGATGCGGAGCATTGCTGGGGCCTTTGCAGACACCAAGGTGTCATTGACTATGTCCCTGAGTTTGACAGGGTCGAAGGTTCTGATCTCAGAAGCAGTAGTGATGATTATTTTATAGTCGCGCTTAGTAGGATAGTGTCGGTTACTGGGTTATACAGTGAGGGGGGGTACTAGGGCTATGGCCTTTTTGTTTTGTTTTGAGACCACCTGTACTTAAGTTGCCTTGGGTAGTAGTTGCATGGGTATTGTTGTGCTCACAGCTGGCACATTGGGGATGATATTCAGTTTAGCAATCTTTTTGACCTTTTTTGAGGTCTCCTTGGTCGCTTTTTTGATTTTCTTGAGGGATTCGTCAAGGGCATTATTGGTAGTTTCTGATCACAGTATTTACCGGATCTCGCTTACATTGTCATCAAGGGTGGCCATGTGATCGTGTTGAGCATCATAACCTTCAAGTAGGTCAGCTATTACTTTACCTTAGGCATTCGACTAGTCTACCAAAGCCCCTAAGGTTTGGGTTATCTTTGGTAGAGTTTCCATTAGAAATTCCAATTCTGCCTTGTAGTATACTTGCAGTTGTACATCTGCAGGCAGATTTGCCTCCTCTCTTTTGAGGAGTTCTTTTGCAGTTCCGTGTTCTGTACTGCAGCGCATGAGGTTTGCCAGATCAGCTACTCTTTGTTCGAACTGCAAGGGGGGGGGGGACAAGAGTGGGCGGAAAGGGAGAAAGAGGACTTGTAGGGGGTGGACATCATGATAGTTATTCTTCTTTGTATACTGTGTACCAAGCCTTATACAGGTGCCAAAGAAGAATTATCATGATGGTGTTTGAAAGCAATAGACATGAGAATGTAATGATTTCAAGAACAAGAAAAAAGAATTTAAAGAAGCTTGCCTCTCCCCCTTAGTGCCTATCTCCCCCTTGCCTAGTTGTAATACCCCCCCTTATACCTTCTAATAGTTTAAAGCCTATACACACTGTAGGGGGACCTATGTCACTCATGTGAATCTATTGATATTTACAAATTCAAGCAATGCGGTACTGCCTGGAGGCAGCAGAAAAGAATGGCAGACCATCTTCGGTAGCGTAAAAAAGAAGACTGCTGGCTTTATGAAAAGTTGAAGCTGCTGTAGGAATTTTTATCTGTCACTTTAGGCATCTTTAAGATGCCAGGCAGCGGGCGGCTCTTGTTAGAGCCGGACGTGTTGTCGGGGGCGGCTCTAACATGAGCAGCTTGGCGCATGCTAGGGGTGAAGGTGTTGCTTCAGTACTCTTGGCAGCGTCTGGATTGCGAGTCGCGAAACATCAACCGGTCGCTTAGTACGCATTGATGGTGTACGGGGAATGGTCGCGCAGAGCTTCCCTTAACACTCTTCCGGTGCAATATGGAGGTCCGTAAAATTGATCGGTTGGAAATGATGGCGGACATGTTGTTTTGGATTTTTCGTGAGATCGCGACAAGAAATTGTTGGGTTTTTCGTGAAAACGAAACAAGAAATTGTTTGCGTTCAGAAGCAGTCACGATCGGTATACAATCCCACGGATTTAGACTATACTCTTTTCCGCTTAGTGAGAGTGGCATGACAGAAAACTCTCTGTTTTGGAAAAAATGTATCAGAACATTTTTTTTTTATTTTAATTTCGACTGGGACTAGATGTTTTTGGCTAGGTCGAGTGTGGCATTTTAACAAGTGTGCATTATAAAGGTTTTCTCTGATCCTAAATTCCCAGAAATGGTTGTGCGCGATCCCACTCGAGGTCAAAGCACACCTTCTAAGCTTTTCTAGGAATATTTATTTCTTCGAAGTTGGGGTCCTCGAAGCTCATACATGCATGTAAGTCTCTAACCAACGAGAGCCACAGTAATAAACCTTGTAAAACGCTAATTTGCCTTCAAAAGACACTACTTAGCTCCTTTCAGTTAAATTTTCATGGTAAAACATTTCTAAAGTTATGATACTGTGAAGGATCGGAGAGGATTGCCACGATAGCCGCCCACCTTCTATTCAGTTGCCGTGATGCAAACCCCTATCGTGTATCCCAAACATCTTCAAAAACAACATTGCGATTAAAAGATATGTCTTCGAATAATGAATACAACATCGATATCATTACGACAGAACTCGAACCAAACCCAGAATTCAATGCTGAATTGGATTATGAAGGTTCGGGCAACGCCTCCGGCTTGGAAAGTGACACCATCTCATTGATCAGCGCTGCGAAAAAATACGTTTTCGAGAATGGTCGACGATACCATGGGTACAAAGAGGTGAGAGAATTAAAGACTTTAGCGTGTTATATTGATTCTATGCGGAAAATTAATCATTTACGATGATAAGGGAAAATACGTACTTCCGAATGACGAAGCAGAGCAAGACAGGATGGACTTAATGCATCATTGTTTCTTGCTCTCGCTTCGAGGAAAACTTATAGCAGCACCGGTTGGGAAGGACTGGAATCCGCGGAGAATTTTAGACGTTGGTACCGGCTCGGGGATATGGGCAATTGATATGGCAGAGTAAGAATCCGCAAGCTGCTGATTCTTTTCCCTTCCAGCACTGATATTTGAGATAGTCAGTATCCTTCGGCCGAAGTTATTGGAGTAGACCTGAGCCCTATCCAACCTAGATTAGTACCCCCAAATGTTAAATTTGAAGTCGACGATGTTGAGGATCCTTGGACATATCGGAGTGGATATTTTGATTTTATCCATATTCGTCACATGGCAGGTTTCATCACCGACTGGCCAAAATTGTACATGCAAGCATTCAAAGCTCTCAAACCCGGAGGTTGGATCGAAGTCAAAGATATGTGTAACCCACCCGCTTCCGACGACAACTCCCTTCCGACGGATTGCCAGTTCGTTAAGTGCAGCGAATACTGGGAAGAAGCTTCGGCTAAATGCGGGAGACCATGGAAAAGTGTCGCGCAGGCGATATCAAAGTCATTGATCGAACTCGGCTGCATCGATATCGGTGAAAAAATCGTGAAATTCCCGATTGGTCCTTGGCCGGAGAAGAAGGATGACAAGATTTTGGGGTTGTACTGGCGCCAGCATTGCTTAGACGGTTGTGAGGGAATTCTCCTAGCCCTTTTCACTCGAGTCCTCGGTTGGAGTAAGGAAAAGGTGGATGATTTCTTACTTGGCATGTATGCGGACCTCAGAAATCCTAATTTTCATGCTTATTCTAAGTTTTATTACACGTATGGGAGGAAGCCGTATGCATAGTTCGAAGAAATAATAATATATAGATATGATCACTTCTATACTTTCAGGTCCAACGGAATCATTTCTAACTCCTTTCAGCTGTCGTGAAGTGCCACATTTAAGGCTCTGATAGAAATCCATTTTATATTTCGTCTTCCCGTATTCTTTTGCTGTCTTCTTGGTGCGAAGATCATGCAAATAAAAGTAAGCCATGAGCCTATACTCACATATCTCTCCGATAAACCGAAAGCTGGGAAACCAAAATACAAAAGAAGGAAGGGGCCGTTCTTGACAATAACATCTTTAATATAGATGCTTTATTCCATCCTGTTCAGCTTACCTATTGTTATTGTTTGCAAAAAAAGGCATTAACACTTAATCCTACAGATAATAGAAACAAATACATATAAATAGACATGTATGGATCATGATGCAACCCTAATACCTGAGAGTTGACTGATACGCGGCAAAAATAAATAAAATAAAACAATATAAAACAAAATAACATTGAGTCGAAATATGGAAGCAAAGATTAGAAGATGAGTGAGTAATTATTTATTATCTTTACGTTATCAACAATGAGTACCCTTATGGTACAATCGCTGGGGTTTTACTTATACCACCCCAAGTTCTACAACCTTTACTATTTCTGCCCTTTTTTTTTGAGCCATCTTTGGATTTACTAGAACCTAAAATTGGCTGAAATTAAACCTGAGAAGCTGTTAATTAAGCCAAAGTTAAACAAATTGTCCTAATGTAAACCTTTAAGTAACTCAAATAAAATAAAAATACAGCAAAGGAACACAAAAATGAAGTAATCTAGCTACAAAGATGGCTCGATCATAGAAATTTAGACGCAATGTCAATTCCAACTTTTGAAGTTAAATCATCCGAACTACACCTGTAAGCATTTCTTATGTCTACCCATTGTAATATGCACAGATCACCACAGTTAAATTCAATCAAATAGAATAGCAAAGTCAGAAATTGAGCAATTTATTCGGGACATGGTAGATTCGGTATACGGGCATGTCATGAAAGGCATATGCATGTTATCCACAATTGTTTTGGATGGTGGGTGTGCAATGAGGCCGCCTTTTTTTTTAACAGGGTAAATATGTATAGATATATGGTAGTCGTTCTTTAGCGAGGTTCCATCGCCTCGGAAAGAGTAAAGTAGGCGTAAAGTTGCCCAAGCCTAAGTGCTGCAAAAAGTACGTGGGGATGTTTTTAATTTAAATTAGACCTAACGTCAATTTCAAGCTTTCATGGTAAACCCAAAGTTTTAAGTTAGGTTGGTAAACGTTTCAGTTAAACTGTCGGTTTATATTAGAGTGCTGGTGGTCTTCCTAAACTTTTGAAAAGCCTACTGTAAACTCGGTGCTACAAAGTTTTGTACCATAGGGGTACCTCGCGTCACAGGCCATTCAAAAGGGGGTTTTGCCCTACTCTACTTTTTACCAAAACCACTGATATATTTAGTGTTAGACCAATATTCTAGCCCCTCTTGTGTTCAGCGCTGCCAGTCATTTTCTGTTAACGTATAAATATAAGACATCGATAGCGGTGAAAAAAGAAAAGACTCCTGGGTCCGCAGGCCGCATGTTGGAGTACAATTGCGACTTTTTTTGCGCTCTTCAATACATCCTGCCATGTGTGCGGGCAAGAGAGGGAGACCGGGGGGGGGGAAAGTAAAATTAGAAAAATTACGTTTCCTTTGGTACGTTAAAATTCCTATCTTATTTTCAATTGAAATCCTCGGGTTCTGCCGAGTCCACTGCAGTTCAATGAGGCCCAAATATACTTATCCAATCCCGAAAACTTAATTTTTTAATATGCCACATTAGTAACTAGTTATCGACGGCGCCAATCTATACTATAGACGACCAAAACCGTGCGATGCTTTATAAATAACTCGCAAATTCGCAAAGTCCATTTCCAGAGTTTAACGAATGCATCGGCACATGAGCGACTCCGGTGCTCTTTTCATTTTTTTCTATTTTAATCCAGCAATAGAAAGACAGTGAGCTACTAAAACATTGTTTTACCATACTTCGCTTACGAAGTGAAGAGCAGGGGACAGTTTGCATTTGTCGTTGGAGCTTACGGTAATTAGTGCATTCTAAGGAGTCCGAGTGCAAGGATTACTTGTAATTTTTCTTTTGTAGAGGCGGTATCAGACTTTAGGTTTCGCGTTTAGTATTAAATTCTCACGGCGAAATTTTGATCAGATCCATCACGAGCTCAGACTTGCAAAGACTCGACCGAGAAAGAGGTGATATTTTGGCTTCACGAAATTGGCACTTTTAATTAGAGAACGTTGCGAGCGAAGTACGGTTGTATCTGAGTCTTTTTTCCTGGAAGGATCCGGGCAGTTATGGATGGCAAAAAAGGGTGAAAATCTCAAAAAAATAAATTTACGAAGTCCGAGCGTACGACAGAGCCGGAAGATTCCTCTGCATTACAAATTGTTTTCACATCGAATGTGTATGGACTCATTGAGGTTTAGGCACAGTCTGGATCAGTTTGTGCCGCTCCCTCGTCTCGTACTTGTAGCTTGGGTGTCCCAAAGTCCTGGAGGCAAAAAATTAAAACTCTGGAATTTAACGATTCACCTTTGCAGAGGCAATTTCCACAATGACTAAGCCTCCCAATACATAACAAAACAAATTGCGATACCCCTCGTAAGTCAACAAAAAACGCCTTGAGGAGGCTCTCGATGCCTGCATGTATATCCAGGCGGAGGAGACCCCAAATGAGATCTCCCATCCTTTCTCACCTATTCCTGACGACTCCCAATCACTTGTCGATAAATCTATCGCTGCATGTTGTTACACCTCCGATAGCAACTTTGCCGATAACCGAGGCTCAGGCGAGGACTATGGGGTATAAGTCGACCGCTCTATTGGGACATCTTGTGCGATAAAACATATGGAGAGTTGTAAGATACGATGTATTTTCTTTTTTTCGTTTTGATTGTATGCAATAGTGATTTTATCCTTAACCTTTTGCGATTAGCAAGAGTTACGAATTCAACCGCAAAGACGAAAGCCCCTACGGTTCTCAAAGCAGAACCCTTAGTGCATACTCTGATTGGTTGATGTCTAACACACATGTGCGCTCGATTTCAGTGATTTTCGGTTTGAGTAATCCTCATGCCCGTGCTGACAACCCTTGAATCGTGATGGTGCACGGTACATATTGGGACAAAAGATAACCCATAGCGCATGGATTGTACGCACACTCCTTGATCCGAATCGATTACAGTAGACTTTCTCTATTATAAGAATTCTATCAATAAGAATATCCGCATTATAAGAATTTCATCTCATGGTCCCGTGATTTTTTTGTATGGAAAATAAAAATATTTGCCAAGTAAGAATATTCTAAAAATTCTGTTAGGGTATTCTTATAAAAAAAAAAGGTAGAGGATTCTCTAAAATGTGCATCGCGTAACGGAGATTATGCCGGAAAGGCTGTAAATCATATGAGAAATCAGATTTCCCCTGAAATTCTCGAAATCAGACAAGGAGTCTATGACACATGGCCTTTTTCATGCATTTAAGCAATCTTACAATGGAGGGCCTCCCGTGGGCCTTTGTAGGATTTAAGACATCCTTTGAACTCTTGCCCAGGTCAAAATCCAAATTTTGGAACCCCCAAAGCAAGGGATGTTTGCAGCGGGGTGCACCCCCCTCCTACATACATTAGTGCCACCATCAAAGCACTTAGCGCCACCATCAAAACAGACGCTATATCATGTAAAGGTTAGCCAACGCAGCATTAACCGTAATCGAAATTGATCAATTTGTTGAGAAACAAAATCTCTGAGGTTTGTGCTTAGACGGTTTCGAAGGGATTGTCCTACACCCCCCACCCAAGTCCTCGGTTGGAGTAAGGAAAAGGATCGTTTCTTACTTGGCATATATGCGGACCTCAGAAATCCCAATTTTCATGCTTACAACAGGTCCTGCTACACGTATAGGAGGAAGCCTTACGCATAGTTCAAGAAAATAGTAAGATAATATGCGGATTTGATGCACAACTATAGTTTCAGGTCCAACAGAATCATTTGTAACTCCTTTCAGCGGTCATAAATTGCCACATTTTAAGGCCCTGACTAAAATCTATCTTCCATTTTATCCTACCATATTCGTTTCTTTTTTTAGTTCGCAAATCGTGCTAATAAAGTCAAACATGATCCTATACTCACATATCCTTTTTATGAGCCGTAAGTTGAAAAAAAAAAAAAGAAAAAGAAAAAAAAAAAAAAAAAAAAAAAGCGCGGGGCTATTCTCAACAATAACATCTGTAGTATAGATGCTTATCTCCACTCTGTGCAGCTTACCTATTGCTATTGATTGAAAAAAGGCATCAACGTTTAATACCTCCAGATAATATAAGCAGATACATATAAATAGGAATGTATATATCATGATGCAGTTCTAATACCTGAGAGTACACTGATACGCGGCAAAAATAAATAAAATAATATAAAATTGGGTCGAATATGAAAGCAAAGATTACAAGTTGAGCGAGTAACTGTTTATGATCATTACATTATCAACCATGAGTACCTACATCCCATCATGGGACTTTCAAAAGGGCGTCCTACCATTCTCTACTTTTTACCAAAACAACTGTTATATTTAGTGTAAGACAAATGTTCAAGTTTGTCCTTCTTGTGTCCGGCGTTGTCTTGCAGTCTTTGCCAACGTGCAATTATAAGAATCAGTACATACCGGTGAAAAAGTCAAACATCCTTGCGTCCCCATACTGCACGTTGGAGTATAATTATTATTATTTTCCGCTCTTTAATAAATCCAACCATGTGCGCATGTCAAAAAAAAAAAAAAAAAATTAGAAAAACCATGTTTCCTTTGCTACGTCAAAATTCCTATATTATTTTTACTGTAATTGTTTTACATCGAATTATGCTTGTACGCATTGCGATTCGGCGTCATCTGGCTCAATTTTTGCTGCCTCCTCGTTTCACACTTGTAGCTGAGATAAACAAAAATTCAGGAGGCAAAAAATTATAACTCTGAAGTTTAACGCTTCACCGCTTCCAAAAGGAAAATTTTCAAGATTTTCAAGTCACACAATAATAAGTTCGGATCAAGGAGTGCGCGTATAGTCTATACGCTACGCTATATCTGGTATGTACCGTGCCCTATGGTACAAAATTTAGATGCATGATTCAAACCGGGTTGAAAAGATACTTAATTAAAAACAACTTTATAGAGCTTTGAATAAACCCAATATCAAGCTCATTCAAGCCAAAAACCAGCTACTTTCAGGTTTATTAATTCTTTCTAAGTGTTTGATATAAACTAGGGTATTAATTAAACCACGCCATACAGGTGTCAAATGTTATAGATCCTCTTCAAAGGGTTTGAATGAATCCTCAGACCGAATATATACTTCATGTAAACTAGCCTCAGTATTCATTTAACCCATACACCACCGTATTTAGCACATACCTACTTTAAACCCAAGATTCCATTTTTGAATAAATTCTATCAGTAGCACTTCATGCTATTGATTTTTTTTTCCTTTTTGGAAAGAAATTCCTTAGAAGATAGTTTATTTTATACATTTGACTATTCTTTAAAAATGCACAAGCGTATGATGATGATGATGATGATGATTATTCATTCCGATTTCAGCTAACTACATAGCCAGGGCTCGTCCGCATGCAGCTACAAGCTATGCCGTGACACCCTCCTCTTACGACAAAAGAAAAAATATCTAGGAAGACAATACTACCGATCGCGCCAGTAGCAGGAAAAAGTATGTACATTACCGTAAGCGAGATCAAAAACAAAGCGCGACCGACCCTCTCCAGCGAGGCGAACCTTACAGCAACCGGTAGAGTGAAACACCCTCCAATAAGTCGGCGCACGATTTTCTTGGCGTTCTTGGCTATAGCAACCGGAATGCCCCATTTGTTTTTCTCGAGTTCAAGCAACCCCGCTACCAACACCAGATGTGTAATACTTCTTTGCACCCCAAATAAAGATATTTGAGTGAAAACCCGGAAATTGAAATGTATTCTCTGTAAATTTAACTCCTTTTTAATTATATATAAAACATCGAAAGTTCCCATATTTTCAAGCTCCTTTATCTTTTTACCGAAAAAAATATGTCAATCTGCACATATGAAAGATATGATTTCAATATCTAATGCAATTTGTATATAGAATTGGTGTTTACAGGAGGGCCTCTTCAGATAGCTAATTTGCCATCTTATCCATGATCTAGTAGAAAAAATGTATGGTGAGTAAGAATAGAGATTAAGAATGTGATCATACTGCATTAGTTTGCATGTATGAGTGCTTTTGAATTTTTTTAAGATACTCAATCAATCATAGATAGTTAAGAATAATTTTGTAGCCTCAAAATCAGACCTAAGGAAAGCATAAGGTTCTGCCCCATAAAATAGCATTTTTGAGACTTTCTCAGCTAAAATTGAATGTAAATTACATAGCATTTAGCATATAATTTTTACAGTCTGACAGGATCTGATCCACACATGCATTAAAAAGACTAAGGAGCTAGAAAGTATGAGAATTTTTGGTATTTTATATATAGTTAAAAAGAAGTTAAATTTACAGAGAATACATTTTAATTTCCAGTTTTTTTTTTTTTTTTTATTCAAATATCTTTCCTTATAGTGTAAGGGAGTATTATACATCTAGTGTTAGTAGTAGGGCTATTTGAACTCAATAAAATAGAGGTGCTTATTTTGAACAATTCTAGTTATTATAGCCAAGAATACCAAGAAAATTATTTTCTGACTTATTGAAGGGTATTGTACATTTCAAAAGATAGGAAAAGAGGAAAAAGCCAGAGAAAGTCTTATTATGAAGAAAAAGACACTAAGCACTTACAAGATAACTTTCCTTATACAAGAAAGAAAGCTGAAGAAACACCTCTCACAATTCTATCACTTGAGCTATAACAGTATGTAAGTTCTCCACAAGCATATAATTGTAATGAACTGTGGTCATGTACTTTCCTTGTTGTTATACTCTCCTTACTCCTTATGTTATTATTATTGCTTTTTGGAATTCTGTATTATGAATCATGATATATCACTTATTTATGTAATATCACTCATATTTAGCTTTCTACCTTATGGAGGTCATGAGAATAGTATTTATATTGAATGACATATAGGAAAGGGTCATGTAGACAAAACTGATTTTAAAGAGACTGCTCTAAAAGGGAGGTAGTGTGCTTGGCAGCTGAGATAAAAGAAGGAGAAATCTATGTAGTCCTATATTTCTCTTTCTTTCTCCTTAGGGTGAGGATAGTCTAGTGGTATGGCTGTCCTGGTGTCGTAGTGTAGTAATACGCAATGTCTTAGGTTCAAATCCTGCTTCCCTCATTCCATACCACGAATTTCTAGTTATTTATAGGTTTTGTAGCGTAAGCAAGTTTTCCCTAACCATGCAAGGTTATATAATTACTGGTTCAGTCCTTGTAAGCGAATACAACTGATGACCTCAATGGCCATATAAAGGGTTAACCTGACAGTGCTTAGCAAGATTGCTCCTATGTATATGGCTATGTCTTTGCAATTAAGTTTGTGTACACACCCCACCTGTATAATAGTGAACCAAGGGAGAAACATGTCCCTTTCTTTCTTCTCTATCCTCAACAAAACCTGTCATACTGTCAAGTATATCCCCTTATGTACTGATAACCAATGCTCCCACTACTTGAACTTTAGACACCTAGTCTAGAATTGTCAATCCTCTCTATGCTGCTGACTTTGCACTGGCCTCCACACTATTTCCAAACATACCTATAGGGTAGCTGACTGGAAACAACTGAAATGTTTTACCTGCAAGAACACTGTTCTCTGATGTGTAAACTATACCAGGTCCTATAAAGGGAATGATCCAATGTGCATGATGATGATCTAGGCTAAAGTTGCTGAGTCTAATAGGAAGGATAGGTCCACCACTATGGGGGGAGTTTAGTTTCTTCTCTCTACTTTGTTTTTATTTTTTTTACAATGGAACTTATGTCTTACTGCTTTAGTAAGAGCGGAGGAGTTTACATGTTTCTATTTCTCTCTTCTCTTTTATTTTTACTTGGTAGCATAGCCCATGTAGGGGGTTTTTCTTTTATTGCTTCAAGGTTTACCTAGTAATTGTTTTTCTCCTATCAGCTCTTGTACATGGTTGTCTGCATTTCCTTTTTCAGTATGAGTAGGTAGATGATTTCTTTTAGTTTTAATAGGGAAGGGCTATGGTTATTTCTCTGCTTTTAGTTAAGTGTAAACGCCCTACCATAGTGCCTTAGGTAGTTGTAGGGAAATTTATATCCTTTCTTTGTTCTCCCTAGAGTTATGACCCCCACCACCAATAACCAAAGCCCTAGCACATGCTACTGAAGCCTTGCCTGCTCTACCAGAAGTCCTTAAGTCCCTTAAAGACATCTAAAAACAACTAAAAGCAATAGCGAATGATCTTAGGAAACTTCGTATGATTGCTACCACCTCTACCTCCCTCCCTGCTCCTTTACAATCCAAGGAGACTACTACCTGGGCTCAAGTCATGTTGAAAAACAAAAGAAGAAAGGTAGTCCAGTCACTTAAAAAGACCTTCTCCTAACCACCCCCCTTCATCTCCCACATTACCCCACCTGCCACAACCAAGAAATTATTGTTGATATCAAGGAACTATCAGCCTCCGGCAAGGATGCCTACATTCCAATCTGTGACTATGTCAACTAAGCCCTAGACAAAGCTGAAGCCCCATCTCTCTTATGCATCCAACATTGTTATAATAACAACCTGACCATACTTATTCTCACTACTATAGAGATGGTCACCGCTGCTGCTATCCTAGCTTACTAACCTATCATCACCAAAGTAGTTGGAGAGTTTAGTGAAGTGAAGGGCATTAATTGTAACCACACATAGAAGAAGTACATTGTATACTGTCCTGACTGCCACTGATCTCAACACTATAGGATAGATGTTTCCACTCTGCCAGGAGATTGAGTACTACAACTCTAGAGTTACACTTACCATCACCCTACACTGACTGACATCTGGTGGCAAAATCAATAAACAAAATCATGGCTGGATTGTGATTACCATTATTAACATCAATGAGGCCCACATCCTGAAGGGCCTCACAATCCTTAACAAAACCCATCACACCGTCAAATACATCCCCTTCAGTACCAACACCTAATGCTCACAACACTCAAAGTTCAGACACCCTGTCTAGAACTGCTAGTCCCCTCTATGCTGCCAACTTTGTGCTATCCCCTACACCATTGCTAAATATACCTGTGGAACTACAGATTGCAAAAACCAAAAGGTTTCGCTTATGAGAACACTGTCCTCTAATGCATAAACTATGCTGGCCTCTACAAAGCTAACAATCTGATCTGTATGATGCTAATCTAGGCCAGACTTGCCAAGTCTAACAGGAAGGATAAGTCTACCACTATAGGAGGAGTCTAGTTTCTTTTTTCTTCTGCATTTTTCTAATTTCTCACTATGATGGAACTTGTTTCTTCTTGCTCTGGTAAAGTGTAGAGAAGTTTGCATGTTTCTCTCTCTTCTCTTTTGTTTTTTTGGTTAGTCACATAGTGTGCATAGGGGGTTTTTCTTTTATTACTTAAAGGTTTGCCTAGTGATTGCTTTTCCCTGTCTAGATTTTTGTACATAGTTGTCTACATTTTCTTTTTTCCGTACAAGTCAGCGGAGGATTTCTTTGAGTTTTAAGGGGCAAGGGATATGGTTACTATATGTACTTGATTATATATAAGCATCCTGCCATAGTACCTTCATAGTTGAACTCAGGGAATGATATCCCTTTCTTTCTTCCCAGGGAGGATGGACTAGTGGTATAGCTATCCTGGTGTCATTGTGCAGCAATGCACAATATCATAGGTACAAATCCTACTCGCCTTAATCTATACCACAAATCTCTAGTTATTCATAGGTTTTATAGTATAAGTGAGTTTTCCCTAACCATTCAAGGTTACCTAATAACTGGTTCAGTCCTTGTAAACAAATATAACTTATGACCTCAATAGGTGTATAAAGGGTTACCCTGAGAGTGCTTAGCGAGATTGCTCATATGTATGTGGCTACATCTTTGCAATTAAGTTTGTGTACATACCCTGCCCATTTAATAGTAAACTGACAGAGAAGCATATCCTCTTTCTTTCTTCTCACACTTCCCAACTGCTCTTACTTCTCCTATTCTAAAGTTTTTCACCAATCACTAACCTTCTATCTCTAGCCTTAAGTGATGGATAGTTGTGCCTAACCTATAATCCTGTCCCCCCCTTCCCCTCCCCTTTGCAATATGCACCTGGTACTACACCACCGCCCCCCCCCCCTCCCCCATCATCATATAGCAGGTAGAAGCCTATTGCCAGCTCTAGGCAGAACTCTGTCATTCTAATGCAGGGAGGCTCCTAGGACAAAATGGAAACCTTGATAGATCTTTCTAAGGAAGTACTAATAGAGATCCGACCACATTCATAGTTTACAACACCCTAAGCTTGGTAACCTTCTTCAGGCAATACCTCCTACACATTAAACAGTCACTGGACTCTATCTAGAAGGCCCTCACCACCATTGCTAATACTCAGATAGACCTCGTTAACTGAGTTGCTACCCTGGAATCACAACCACCCCTACCTATAACTGAGACCCTAGCAATCATTATTTAGGCCTTGCCTACCGCTCCTATAGTCCTTGAGTCCCTCAAGGATATTCAAATGCAGCAAAAAAGCACTACAAAAGATCTCAGGAAACTTCACTCCATCACAACCACCTCTACTACCCTCCCAACCCTACAACTAACCCAGGATGTGTAAACTTAGGTTCAAGTTGTCTCCAAAGAAGAGAAGAATAAAGGTGGCCTAGTCACCCAGAAGGACCTTCTACCAATGACCCTACTTCCCCTCCTATACTATCTAACACACTGTGACCAAGAAATAATTATTAGTATCAAGGATCTATCGGCCTTCGGCAAGGACACGTACATTCAGATCTGCAACCATATCAACTCAGCTCTAGATAAAGCTCCAGCTCCCTCCTTCTTTTACATCTAATTATGTTAAAACAACAACCCCATCTTGCTTGTTCTCACTACTATGGAGACCATTACTGCTACCACTGTCCTTGCCTACTAACCCATCATCACCAAAGCAGTTGGCGAGTTCAGTGAAGTCAAAGGCATCAACCATAACTACATATAAATGAAGTATATTATCTATGCCATTCCTACTACCACTAAACTCAACACCCAATCATAGATATCACATATTTGCCAGGAGATAGAGTGCTATAACTCTGGTATCACCCTTGCAATGACTATGTGCTAGCTGAAATCTAGCACAAAAATTAATAAATAGAACCACAGCTCCTTAGTAATTACTATTATTGATAATAACAATGAGGTGGGTATCCTTAAGGGCCTCACTTTCCTCAACAAGATACATTGTACTGTCAAGTACATCCCTTTTAGCACTGGTACCCAATGCTCCCACTGCTCAAAGTTTAGACATCCTGTCCAAAACTGTCAGTCTCCCCCATACTACTACCTCTCTACAGGCCCCTGAATAATCTCTAAGTACACTTGTGGTGCTGTTAACTGCAAACAACCCAAGGGCTTTCCTTGTAAGAATGCTGTACTCAGATGTGTGAACTGTGAAGGCCCATATAAAGTAAACAATCCTATCTGCATGACCCTGATCTAGGCTAAACTGGCTGAGTCTAATAGCAAGGATAAGTCTACCACCATGCAAGGAGTTTAGTCTCTTGTTTCTACCTTGATTTTTGTTTTTCGCTATGATAGAACTTGTTTCTTCTCACTAAAGTGTAGAGGAGTTTAGTGCATTTATCTTTCTCTCTTTTCTTTTATTCTTGCTCAGTTATATAGTCTACATACGGGGTTTTTCTTTCATTGCTCCAAGGTTTGCCTGGCAATTGTTTTCCCCTGGTTAGCTTTTGTATATAGTTGTCTGCATTTTCTTTTTTTGGCACAGGTAGGTAGAGGATTTGTTAGTTTTAATATGGGAGGGCTACAGTTAGTGTCTGTACTTAGTTGTATATAAGCGCCTTGCTATAGTGCCTTAGATATTTAATTGGGAATTGAATACCACTTTCTTTCTTCTTATAGGTTAGATTTAAAACTATAGTATAGGGAAACTTATATCATCTAGGCAGGGGAGGCCAATTCATTTTATTTTATCTTCACTCCCCTGAAGAGATCGTCTAAAAGAACCTCCACATACAGCTATGTAAAGCTATAATAGAGGTAACAAGATAGCCAACTTAAGGTTAGTAGCGTAGTCTATAGCTATGATAAAATACATGGTTTATTCCTAAATCCTCCTCGCTTACATGCAATAAACTAAAGAAGAAATATAGCAGAAAGTAAGGAGTAGCAGGGGTTTGAAAATCCAGTAAGAAATGTGATTGGCATAAATCGCGACCAACCTAGGATGTAAAAATAGCAGTGAAAACTTAAGTGAGAAATAGAAGAAAAGCCCTAGGAACCTCTTTCCCATCTCCAGCAAGGTGAACCTTATAACAACTAGGAGGGATTGAGGTAAATGCAAGAAACACTAACTAAAGAAAAAGGAAAGATAAAGGACAAAGGAGAAAACACTATCTAATCTTACAAAACCTTTACACAAATAGAATAACAACAGCATAAAGGAGATAAAATACTAAGAGGCCCTAAGTCTCCATTCCCTCTTCCATCATAGTATGTAGGTTTTCCACTCACTTGTTATTATTGGCCAAGGCTTTTAAGTAATCAGGGTAGAGTAGATTGTTGGTAGTGTAGGTGGCATTGTAATTAGCACACTTAAGTATTGTATGGTCACATTGTCATCTATGGTATATACATTCTATGTTGCTACAAGAATGTTCAAAGATGGCATAGGGTCCAATGGAGAGGTAGTATCGGGGCAAGGAGGTGCACTTCAGCTGATGATGAATAAAGCAACAGCAGCAGGAGCACTAGGTAGCCTCCAAGAAGGCAATGTAGGGGTGAGTCTAATGATTCTTGTTAAGAATGGTGAGACCCTATGAGATGCGATAATAGTTATTGTTCACCACAAACATGATAACAATCAAGGATATGGGGTTGCTGACTAACTTATCCTTCAAAGCGAGCCAGTAAGGGGTTTGAGCAAGGATAAGACCTTGGTTGAATGTCTTGATTTCCTTGTAGAT
>JABYPW010000633.1:0-22691 GCA_016880775.1 Phymatotrichopsis omnivora
TCAAGATCTCTTACTATAAGGTAGGGCAGGCTAGTGACTATAATGATGTTACTAGTATCACTAACTATATTACTAAGACACTAAAGTTAGTACAAGTCATTCTCTCCTTCAAAATTAGAACCCAAATATATAAGGATCCTTATTATAGCTACATAATTATACTATTATTCAATTAGGTCATAGCTAATACCACTCAAATAATTAATGTATTATTGTAAAACTACCTTAGTAAGTACATATACCTACTAACCAATAGTACTACCCTTGCTGAAGAAAATGCAAAAATTGGAATTCCTATAAAGATAATAATTTATATTTACCAAATTATGGTCCTGTGTTATATGACTATATCATATGTACTTGATTGGATGTGATACCCTATCTGTACATAGTGACCTATGGAGTACAAGAAGGTATTTACCAAATTATAGGGGCAAGGATAGTGTAGTGTGTGATGGGAGACTCATAATAGATGTCGATGTAAGTATATACACAAGAAGCTTCATAAGAGGGTCTTACTGGATGAACTCAGATATCTCAACCAGCAAGGTATAACCACTTACATTTTTTTCTTTTATTGCAGAGTCAAGAGAAGATGAAGGTCTTTTTGGTGGAGAAGAAAAATATATTCTTAAGGCTTAAAGATGGTACAAGGCTCTAGATGAAGGCTAGAGAGAAGAAGAAACATAATACATTGCTTATCTACTCCCTCTCAAATACCCAATTCTAACTTAGAAAAACATGAGGAGTCAAACAAAGGATAAAACTTCATCAAAATAATCCATCAAGATTCCTGATAAACTCTTTATAATTTTCTAGAAGAATATCAAGATATGATCAGAAATTATCTTTATTGATCAATAAGATTATCTATACCTTTCTAGAGGTAAAACTCCTCAAGTGATATCCCCTGATGATATAACTTATTAGCATATCATGATAAGATTAAGGTGATAAGCCTCATCATCAATCATGTATAGCCAATCTCATGCATGTCAATTTGTCAAAGACTCACCTGATTTATTCAGAGCTTAGTGGTAATAATACTTATCACATAGTCCTGTGGCTTAACTCATGGGAAGATATACTCACAGATTCTGATATAACTATTTTGTTATCTTAGAAACAGGTTCTATACATATTATAGTACCTATGAAGACTATGGATATAGTGTTCTATAACACTACACCCCTTGTAAAGGCACATTGTCCCTATGTACAAGGTTTACAGATTAGTAGAGGTTTGTCAATAGTGACAGGTACAAGTATCCCTACACAAAGGTAATATGCAATGAAGGCTCTAGGATATGAGAAGGAGATCTACTATATAGGTAAGAGTCTCTACATAGTGATGTGTCCAACTCCTAGTGCCATTATCTTCAACCTATATAGAAGGAAATGGTGCTTACTTAGTTA
Organism: Phymatotrichopsis omnivora; assembly: GCA_016880775.1. Classification (NCBI taxonomy): domain Eukaryota; kingdom Fungi; phylum Ascomycota; class Pezizomycetes; order Pezizales; family Rhizinaceae; genus Phymatotrichopsis; species Phymatotrichopsis omnivora. The sequence continues at coordinate 1,416 of JABYPW010000633.1, forward strand.
TAACTTTGCTTGTATAGTGGAGTGCCCTCTCCTTCTAAGGCTTTAGTCTCAGTATCTAGTTGGCAAAGGTGAAAGTTAGTCAATTCTTTGATAGGTTCCCATAATCCTTCATCATTAGAGTATCCTTCCCATAGGACAAATTACTACAGTTTTTGGGACTGTTAGTTAAGTTGAGCCTGAGAGATTTTGCATACAAAGTAGTACTATTCCCCATCTACAGATTAAGGTTAGGGAATAGGTGCTCAAGGGTACTTAGATAACTCATGGTAGGGTTCAAGTTGAGACACATAGAAAACTATGTGAATTTTCTATAAGAAGGGGAGATTGAGCTTTTAGGCTTATTGTCCCACCTTGACAACTTATAAAGGGCTGGTAAACTTAGAATCTAGCTTATGAGATGGTCAAGGGGAAGGAGGTTTCCTCTTTTCAGGAGCACCAAGTTACCAGGGTACACCAGATGAAATCCTTGGTGATGTTTGTAATACTAGGCAACTAACTTAGCTTGAGCATTAAAAAACCTTTAGCAGATAATAGACCAAGAGTTTTGAAGTTCCTCAGTGCCTTTGAAAAATATAACCTACTGTAACCTACTGTATACTATCTACTGAGGGTTGGTAGCTAAAATTAGTTAAGAAGGGGGAAGACCTTATTGAGGAGGACTAAGTATTACTATAGGTGAACTCAGCTAGGGAGAGGAAGAAGACCTAATTAGATTAGTCAAAGTTGACATATACTATAAGGTATGCCTCTAGGATATAGTTTAACCATTCTGTCCAACTGACAGTCTGGGGGTAAGTAGCAGTTAACTTCAAAAGTTTTACACCAAGTCTATCTATTATATCTTTCTAGAAGGAGTCAAACTTAGGATCTCTATCCAAAACTATATTTGTAGGGAGGCTATGATATTGCCAGATAATATAGACAAAGGTGTTAGCTAATACATATGAGGTCACATTTGTTCCGGTGGGTGAGGAAGCAAAGGCCCAGTTGATTCAATACTGGTGTCTTTTTCCCAGCACCATAGATTAAAGTGCTTAGTAGTAGTAAGTGCTAATGAGTGTGATGGTGGTGGAGGCAACTAGCACTTGTCTCTAAGGGGTCTACTCGGGTATCAACGAAAGCCAGCATATCAGGTATAACCTTTTAAGGTTTGAGTACCCTAGTAGTTCTGAGGAAGGTAATCAACGGTTTAACCTGAGGTTAGCTTAAGCTAGTCCCCGGAGTCCTTAGCCTGTTGCTGTGTCTACCCGCGTACCTTTTGGTATGCTTAGGATATCACACTCAAACCTATAAAGGAGTTCACCCCCCAAATAGGAGCCATCGAACCTATGTCATAGGCTCTTAATTGAGTGCGACGCCCTGGTTCTTGGCGCTAAAATAGCTTTGGGAAGAAACGATAAGGTCACATTTGTTCCAAGGGGTAGCAAGTGTGCTATTTTGCTTAACTAATCTATGATAACCTATATTGAGGTTTAGCCTTAAGAATAGGGGAGGCTCATCATAAAATCTATATAAATAAACTCCCACATACTATAGGGAATCTCTAGAGGAAGGAGCTTGCTATAGGCTTTGTATCTCCTTACCTTATTCATTTGGTACTATTCATAGGAGGATACATAGTCAGTTACATCCTTCCTAATAGTTAGCTAGTAGAAATCCCTATCGATAAGTTAATAGGTATAATCTCAGCCAATATATCTAGTTGTATGGTGATTGTGCCTAGAATCAAGCACTTGTATATGAATAGGAGATAGGATATACTATAGCCTATTAAACTTTAAGAGCCCTTGAAACACTGAATAGTGTCCTATAGGGTCTTGAAGTCAGGACTAGTACTCTGGGTCCAAGGCCACTATCTTTCTTAAATCCTCAACAAAGGTAGGATGCAAAGTAGTCCATGATCTTTTAATAGTAGCAATGTACTGACTCTTTTTGAGGAAGAGAAGCCCTTACTCAGGTACCCCCTCTCTATGGGTATAATCCCCATAGTGTAAAAGAACATACACCTTGGTGTTGTAGGTACCTAGTCAGTAAACAATGCAAAAGTCAAAGTTATCAAGTTTTTCAATCCATCTTATCTACTGTAGAGAATGAACCTCAGCAGTAGAAAAGTACTGAAGGCTCTTCTAGTCTATGATAACTTTTACTATGAGCTGAACCTGAACAGTAGTATCACCATTAATAGTAAAGGCAATCAACTATAGCTATCATCTCCTTATGATAGATGTTTTAATTATATTCTGGTAGGTAAATCTTTGAACTGTGAAAGCAATGGATTAAAGATAGCTATCAGAGAATTGGTGTAAGAGAATATGTGTAATTGTAAAATTGCTAGCATCAGTTTCCTCAACTAGAGGGAGAGTATAGTTATAGTGAACTATAATAGTAGCACTAGTGAATATTTACTAGAGGGTATCAAACACCAGTTGCTCGTGGATTCCCTAAATCTATGGTTAATTAATCTTAGTGAGGTGTGTCAGGGGTATTACCAATTTCGAAAATCCTTTGATGAAAATCTGGTAGAAGTTAGCAAACCCTAGAAATGAATAGACATCATAGACTGTTTAAGGTTTAGGTCACTCCTAAACCATTTTGACATGATCCTCTACTATCATGTCTCCCTTATCTAACATTATAAAGCAGAGGAATTCTACTTCATAAATAGCCTATATGCACTTATATTGCTTTAATGCTAACATGTTCTCATCTAGATAGCAGAAAACTTCCCAGACCAAGTGATGATACTCTTGGTTTATTTCTATATATATGAGTATGTCATCTTGGTAAATGATAATACCAAGATCTATGAGATAATAGAATGTAGTGTTTATCATTTCCTACAACATAGAGGGAGTGTTGGACAAGTTAACTAGTACGACCAGGTGTTCAAATTATCTATACCTAGCTATAAAGGCTGTTTTCTACTCATCACCTTTAGATATGCAGATGAGTTTATAACCATCCTTTAGTTCCAGCTTAGAGAACTAATAGGAGACTCTAATGTGATCATGCATTTCTACTATAAATAGCAGGGGGTATTGGTTTTAGATGATGACCTTTTTAAGGCCATGGTAGTCTATATAGAGATTAAGGGAAGGGATCCATCAGACTTGTTAACAAAGAGGTTAGGGGCTCCTGTAGGTGACTTATAATGATCAATCTTACCTTCTTCTATCATTCTGGTAATGTATTCCTATAGGGCCTAGAGCTCAGTTTATAATAACTTATATAGAGAGCCCTACTGTTATGAACACCGGTAGTGGTCTGCGTCAAGGTACCTGGACGATGTGCTATGATGGAGGTTACACTTAGAATGTCAACATGTGAGTATGCCGTCTCCACCCTTCACCATTGTGTCAAGTGCTCTGGAGACGATCCCCTGTCACATGACCTTGTGGTGTGACATGGCATGGTGTGGATTTGCCGTCAGCCTTGACTAATCACAGAACGTCAGCCCCACAGGCACGTGATCAGCTGTCAACATGACGCAACATTGGCCTAGTCAGCCATGAGGTCATGATCAGGTGATCGGACTCGTATCGCGAGAGACTATCACAAATCGGGAGTGAGGTCCAAGAGGGTGATAGGCGATCATAGTCAAATCGAGTACTAATCGCGTCCTGTCCTCTTCGGACTCTTCTACAGCATTCGATGATTGGGAATCAGGAGATGGTCTAGAACGGGTCTTAGTTCTTTGTGTTTCTATTTCCTTTGTCATCTCTTTATCAGCTTGGGTGAAGGATGGGATATATAAGCGCGCAGGTTTTCTTGTCTTGTTGTCTTTCTCTCCTTCTTTCTTTAGCACATAGCTACCTTGTCTTCTCTGCGAGTACCATTGTATGAGCCTTGAGTTATCTTCGAGACTTAAAGAATATATTCATCTTTTCTCGTCTTCAACACTTGAAGTCTACCCCGTTCGTCGTAGGAACGATATCTTCCAGTTGAGCTTTCGTTTAGCCGAGATATCTGAGTTTTGTTAGTAGCGTTTGCGAAGCATGCCTGAGGTATCTTTACCGAGTCATATACGAACCATATAGGGTGATCTGTCATACTATATTCTTTAAAGAAGATGGCTTCCTCTTCTTCCGACATCCCGATGCCTGATGCATCCTCCCTTGCAATTGTAGTGGGCACAGAGCTCACCAACCCCTCAGCCCATATAGTACGCACCACCAGATCAAAGGCCTCCAATGTCTCTATGCACAAGGAGGCCACCATCACTCTCATACCTGCCTAGTTGACCTATGTCAACAAACACCAGAAGGTCGTCATTAACAAATATGTCCAGATGATCAAGGCCTTGCACCAGGCCCGGCAGTTACTGGGGGAAGAGCCCTTCAAGCGGGCCTTGCAAGACACGGAGGTGGAAGTTCAGAAATAATGCGATGATGTGGCGTCCATCCTATATGCCACCATTTTGTTGCATCGTAACATCCAGAAGCCCCTCCCGAAACTGTCCGTGGCCTTCCCCCCTTCCATGACAAGTCTCCTCCTGTCTGCGGTCGAGCAGATCCAGAAGGAAAGAGACTCCTTCGCTCAGAGGGAAGCCGACTACGCCAACACCCTGAACAAAGCTACCAGGATGTGGTGCAATATCTAAACAAGAAGCTGTCAAATCTCCGTCAACAGCTCACAGACCAGGCTCTGCACTTGTTGGCTTCCCTAAATGAGCAAATCGCCACTCTGATGGCGAGCCTGGCTGAGGCTAAAGCCAGGGTTGAAGTCTTGGAGCAGGGTGAGGTCCCTCTCCAAGCAAGACTTAGCGAAGCCCAGGATCAGATCCTGAGGCTCAGGGCGGAGAACGAAGCCCTCTCTGCTAGGTCTTCCATGAGGAAGGAAGGTGGTCAAGCTTAAGGAAGACCTGATGAAGGCCAACGACAATGCCAAGCTATGGAAGGACTTGTACTATCAGTACAAGGAGCACTATAGCTCTATCGTTTCTCCTCCGGTGTCCAGAAACCTGGACGAGATCATAGACATAGATGACGGAGCAACTCACGTCACTGCTCCTCCTCCCAGGCCCAGAGGCCTCAGATTAGGCATCCCTTCCTTTAGGGTACCTTCCCGACCTGTCTCCCCTACTCCTCCTCCTCCCCCTGCACCTCATTCTGCCATTGCATGTCCATCCCGGAGGCACAGGGAAACCTCCTACGCTTCCTTCACACCACCTCCCTGCCCGACCTCTCCTCGTCCACTCAATGAGTGTGACGTCCAGCGGATCATGCAGGAAGTCCTTAGGCAAACCGCCCCACCCGCTCCTCCCTCAAATCGCTCAACTCCGGACCCGCCTCCAGCAGTCCCGTCTGCCTCCTTCAAGGGTCCCAAGCCAGCGGATCCAGACAAGTTCTCAGGAAAGGCAGAGGACATAAGGAAGTTCATCGAGCAGTGTGAGAACTACTTTGCCCTCCAGTCACATGCCTTCCCCCACGACTGGATCAAGACCAGGTTCGCGTCCACGTACATGACGGGTACTGAGTGGATCTGGTGGCAAGCCAACTCTCACCGCTGGACCCAGCAGACCACAATCTGGGACGACTTCACTGAGGCCATGAAGACATACTTCGGGGCCTTTGCCACAAAACCCCAGGCCATCAGGGAGATGATTAATGCCAAACAAACCAAGGGCATCCTCTCCTACCTCACCCATATGGAGGCTCTCAACCAGGTGGTGTAAGGCGACCATTAAACCTTCAAGTTCTGGGTTGAGAGGGGCCTGAAGGAAGATCTCCGCCTGGCGATGGCAGCCCAAACCACCCACGAGACTCCCGCATCTGAATGGTTAACTTGTGTGGTGCAAGTGGGCCTAGCGATGGAGGATGCCAGGGTGGCCATCCAGGAGTCCCATAAGGGATAGTCGACCAAGCAGACCACCGGCCAGCCTCCTCCATCTACCAAGACGAAAAAGACCTAGGACAAACACCAATCTGGGTCCTCTTCCTAGGATAAGGGGAAGCTTCCTCAGCTCACCGAGGAAGAGAAGGAGTGGGCCAAGAAGAACAAGGCCTGTCTGCGCTGCTTGTCCAAACACCATAGTGTTAAGGACTGTTATTCCATGAGGAAGTTCTCCATCTCTGCGGTCAAGATTGCGTCCACGTCAACCAAACGCAAGGCAGAGGATGATGGGAACTCCTCCTCCTCCAAGCAGCAAAAGACATCTGCGGCAAGAGTGGTCGACCTCCCGGATGACTGGAAGGATGGGTACGACATCCCCATGGTGTAAGTAGCCCCTTCTCCCCATGTGGCATCCCATGCCACCTCTCCCATTTTCCTTTGTTCTCTGTTTCCTTAAAGACCCAGTTGGTTTGAAGCATTGAATTTGTTGCACGAAATTTCCTTTAAGACCATTGTTTGAAATTTCCTTTGTGCCTTTCTCTTTACTAAGGAGCTGTTGTTCGCAACCATTGTTGCGTTCTCGGTGGGTGGGCCTGCCAGCATTGAGGCTAATGTAATTCATGATACCTATGAGTGATGTGTTATGACCAAATGTCCATTACGACTGTTATGATACCCTCATGTATTATTTTCCTTCTTTGTATAGAGGTGTTGATTAGAGGTTGTGTTTCCTTTTCTTTTGCAAGTTCTGCCTAAGGAGGACCCGTTCTGGGTCGAAATGCGCTGGCCGCATAGCAGACCACCACTCTTTCTGCACCTCAACAACTTATCAGTTTCACCTCATCCCATTTCCAACTCACACTCTTCGAAACAAACCTCATAGCAGACAAGACGTATAGCGAGCTCCGGCCACGAGTTTCCCGGGAGAGATCAGGGAACGTATTCGCTACCGCCACCATGTCAACCATCGTTTCCTCTAAAGAAGGCCCTGCCCAGGGCAGGTGCATCACGGTTCTAGTCACTTTGCGCTGGAAAACACACTCAGTTGAGGGTCCCCAAGTACACGTGATGACAGCTACAGCCAAACTGGACAATGGAGCGACTGGTGCCTACATTTCAGATCAGCTCCCTGTCCCTAAGAAGAAACGGTCCCAGGCGGTCAATGTCTTCGCCTATGATCGTTCCTGCCGGCAAGAGTGGTATTACATGCCGAAGCTCCAAATGCAGGTCCTCAACCATCGCGAACTCATAGATTTCAACGTTGGCCCTATGCCTACAGATGTGGACATATATCTTCCTGTTAAGTAGTTCCAAGATAATGAACCACAGGTCGATTATGACTGGGCTGTTCTCGTGGGATTCCCCTCCTCCAAATGCAAGAACTATCTTGTGACGCCTTCTGTCCAAATGGCCTCGGCATTTGAATTGATAAAGGACGATGATTTCTACGCCAACTCCGAAGCTGTCGGTGGCGGACTGCTTGGGTGGGTGGACACCCCAGTCAATGAAGGAGTTGTCCGTCGTTGGTGCGCCGCCATGACTAGGGCTCCAGTGGGCGATTTCGCCGAGCTCTTCATGCGGACTTCCATCTCCTCGACCTCTGAAGGTGATAAGTGGGAACAGATCTATCCTGCTGTCTTCTCCGAATGCCTAGCCTCTTCGCTCCCTCCCCATCAGGAATGGTACTGCAAAATCAATCTGAAGGAAGGAACGACTCCTCCCTGGGGCCCGCTTTACCGTATGTCTGAGACTGAGCTCCAGGCCCTATGCGAGTACCTTGATCGTATGATCAAGGAGGTAAAGATTAGGCCCTCCAAGTCTCCTGCAGGTGCTCCTATCCTGTTCATGAAGAAGGCTGATGGTTCCCTCCGCCTTTGTGTCGACTACCGAGGTCTGAATAAAATCGTTATTCAGAACCGCTATCCTCTGCCTCTCATGGGCGAACTAAGAGACCGAATCGGCAATGCTCAATGGTTCACCAAGCTCAACCTCAAAAATGGCTACAAACCTCATTCGCATTGCTGAGGGTGATGAGTGGAAAACATCTTTTTGCACTCGTTACGGCCAGTACGAGTATTTGTTGATGCCATTTGGTCTCTGCAATGCCCCTGCTGTCTTCCAAGAAATGATGAACACAATTTTCCGCGACCTCCTCGATTTGGGTGTCCTCATCTACCAGGACGACATCCTAATCTATGCCGCCACCAAGGAAGAACACGACTGCCTTGTGCATGAAGTCCTCAAGCGCCTTGACAAACACAAGCTGGCACTCAAGCCCGCCAAGTGCGTCTGGGCGGTCCATGAAGTGGAATTCCTTGGGTTCATCATCTCTGACAAGGGCATTAGCATTTCAGAGGATAGGATTCAAGCTGTCTGAGATTGGCCTACTCCCACCACAGTTCGAGATGTCCGTTCGTTTCTGGGCCTCGCCAACTTTTATCGGGTCTTCATCCAAGGATTGGCGAAGATCGCGACGCCCCTGACAAACCTCACTAAACAAGACCAGCCCTGGACCTGGGGGTCTCTGCAGTAATCTGCCTTCAAGTCCCTTAAGGCCCTCTTCACCTCTGCGCCCATCCTTGTCTACCACGATTCTCAGATCCCCCTGCAAGCCAAAACCGATGCCAGTGACTTTGCCCTAGGGGGTGTGCTGTTGCACCGGTTTCCTGATGGCTCTATTCACCCATTGGCCTTCCACTCTCATAAACTTGAACCAGCGGAGCAGAACTATGAGATCTATGACAAGGAGATGCTTGCAGTTTTTGACTGCCTTTACATGCAATGCAGACATTGGTGTGAGGGAGCGGCTCATCCAGTGCTGGTGATTACGGACCACAAGAATCTGGAGTACTTCATGACCACTCGGCTCCTCTCCAGGAGACAAGCTCGGTGGATGGAGAAATTGGGCACCATTGATTTCCAGGTAGAGTATCGGCCAGGTAAGCCCAATGACGCAGCCGATGCCTTGAGCAGACGTGGGGACCACGTCCCTACGGAGGGGGCACCTGAGCTCGGTGTTCTTTTTCTTTTTCTCAAGAAAGGACAGTACATTGCTGCGATTGAGAGAAGCTATACCTCGCTGAATCCTTCCTTTTATCAAGCCTTGAGAGAAGCCATTGCTACTGACCCTGAATGCCAACGTATTCTGAGCTCACCACAGGAACCCTACGGTGTTCATGACGGCCTTCCGATGTGGAATGGCTTGTGGTATGTACCCCCATCTCTTCGCACTGAGGTCCTCAAATCCAGGCATAATCACCCCATGGCGGGCCACTTAGGCCAAGATAAGACCTTTGATCTTATCGACAGAGACTTCTACTAGCCACATCGACGGCAGGATATAGCCAAGTATATCTCTGTGTGCGACCAGTGCCAACAGAACAAAGCTCGCCGACACAAGGCCTATGGGCAACTACTTCCGTTGGAGATACCCTACAGGCCGTGGGAATCGATCTCCATGGATTTTGTGACGGACCTCCCTCCTTCTGATGGCTTCACCCAAGTATGGGTGATCGTTGACCATTTCACCAAGATGGCGCATTTCATCCCTCTTGGCCCTAATGTCGACTCCAGGCACCTTGCCAACGTCTTTGTCTGAGAGATCTGGAGACATCACGGCCTTCCTGCCAACATTGTCTCCGACTATGATCCCAAGTTCGAATCCTTCTGGGGTCATGTGATGGATTAGCTCGGGGTTAAGTTGTCCAAGAGCACTGCTGCTCACCCCCAAACTGATGGACAGATGGAACGGCTTAACCAGGTCCTAGAAGCTTACCTCCGCGCTTATGTCAACTTCGAGCAATCCAATTGGGTTTTCTTTCTCGCCCTAGCAGAATTTGCGTACAATAACGCCAAGTCGTCCTCCACCGGGGTGTCCCCTTTCTTCGCCAATTTTGGATATCATCCTTTGCTTGACGCTGTATGGACAGTCTCCGCCTACCGGGGAAGTGAGTCCCTTACGAGAGAATGGACCACCATAAGGCAACACCTCTTCGATGCTCAAAAGAATATGGTTGCGTGGTAGGACAAGGCTCACCTTCCATTCCCTGAACTTAAACCCAGAGACTATGTCCTCCTAAAGCGTGATGATATCACCCCCTCCTGACCTTCCTGCAAGCTAGACGCTAAGTTTGCAGGCCCCTTCAAGGTAATCAAACCCATCGGGCCTCGGGCCTACAAACTCAAACTTCCCTTTTCCTGGAAGATCCACCCTATTTTCCACGTCTCCAAGCTGGAACCCTACCATATGTCGAACCGGTTCCCTATTCACCCTCCTCCTGCCCCAGAGATTGAGGAAGGTGAAAACTACTTCTTTGTTTCCGAAATCGCCAAAGTTCGGAACAACTGGAAAACCAAGCGGGTAGAATACTTTGTGTTGTGGGAAGGATACCCTCAGGATGAGGGGAGTTGGGGACCCTTGGAGTCATTGCTAGTCAACGGCGAACCCATCGATGCTCTTTTGACCTTTTGACAGGCCCATCCGGAGGCCGAGCGCCAAGCTACCTAGTCAGAGGAGGCTCCACCACACAAGCGAAGATGGAGGAATTGAGGTATGTACAGTTACTCCTTCCTCCGCAGTTGGGATCCCTTTAATGCAGTGGGGCGACACCATCGTGTCCTTCGCATGGTCTTGAGTCCCCTTTAAGCTCCATTGAGTTGGGATGACCTCCCCCTACAGGCTGCAGGAATCCGTCCTTCCGCCTCGGTTGCTCTCAGAGGGGAAAGGAGAACTGACATAAAGCTAACTCCTATGTGCATGGGGACCATGCCCCTTAGAAGGGGCATAGTGTTATGAACACCGGTAGTGGTCTGCGTCAAGGTACCTGGACGATGCGCTATGATGGAGGTTATGCTTAGAATGTCAACATGTGAGTATGCCGTCTCCACCCTTCACCATTGTGTCAAGCGCTCTGGAGACGATCCCCTGTCACATGACCTTATGGTGTGACATGGCATGGTATGGCTTTGCCGTCAGCCTTGACTAAGCGTGGAAAGTCAGCCCCACGGGCACGTGATCGGCTGTCGACATGACGTAACATTGGCCTAGTCAGCCATGAGGTCATGATCAGGCGATCGGACTCGTATCGCGAGAGACTATCACAAATCAGGAGTGAGGCCCGAGAGGGTGATAGGCAATTATAGTCAAATCGAGTACTAATTGCGTCCTGTCCTCTTCGGACTCTTCTACAGGATTCGACGATTGGGAATCAGGAGATGGTCTAGAACGGGTCTTAGTTCTTTGTATTTCTATTTCCTTTGTCATCTCTTTGTTAGCTCATGTGAAGGATAGGATATATAAGCGCGTGGGTTTTCTTGTCTTGTTGTCTGGGGCGAGGATGGTCTAGTGGTATGGCTGTCCTGGTGTCGTTGTGCGGTAACGCACAATGTCGTGGGTTCAAATCCCGCTCGTCCCATCCTATACCACGAATTTCCGGTCGGTGGTGGGTTTTGTAGCGTAAGCGAGTTTTCCCTGACCATGCAAGGTTACCTAATTACTGGTTCAGTCCTTATAACTGAATGCGACCGATGATCACAATGGCCGTATGAAGGGTTACCCTGACGGCGCTTAGCGATGTATCGCTCCCTCTCTTAGTTAGGCCATTCGATTAAGTTCGCAAATAGTGCCGCCCGCTAGAGAGTGTGACCGAAGGAAAAGAGTATCCTTGTCTTGTTGTCTTTCTCTCCTTCTTTCTTTAGCACATAGCTACCTTGTCTTCTCTGCGAGTACCATTGTACGAGCCTTGAGTTATCTTCGAGCCTTAAAGAATATATTCGTCTTTTCTCGTCTTCAACACTTGAAGTCCACCCCGATCGTCGTAGGAATGATATCTTCCAGTTGAGCTTTCGTTTAGCCGAGATATCTGAGTTTACTCAGTAGCGTTTGCGAAGCGTGCCTGAGGTATCTTTACCGAGTCATATACGAACCATATAGGGTGATCCGTCACACCTATAGAGGAGATACTCCTTCTTTCAGGTCAATCTTGTAATCCTACTCTCAATGAGGTAGAAGGGATAAGGTGATTTATTCAGAGAACATAGTAGGGCAGATTTGCTCCTACTTATATCCTGTAGAAGCAGTTGAGGAGGAGGTAGAGGTGTAGGTGAGGAAGCGAGGGCCCAGTTATTACAATACTGGTGTCTCTCTCCTATAGCCCTAGAATAAAGCGCTGAGTAGTAGTAGGTACTAATAAGTATGACAGGGGTGGAGGCAACTAGGACTTGTCTCTAAGGGGTCTACTTGGGTATCAACGAAGGCCAGCATATCAGGCAGTCAGCCTTAAGGTTCAAGTACCCTGGTAGTTCTGAGGAAGGTAATGAATTATTTGACCTGAGGTCAGCTTACGGTAGTCTACGGACTCCTCTGCCTATTGCCATGTCTACCCGCGTACCTTTTACTATGCTCAGGATATCCCACTTGAACATAAAAGGGCAGTTCACCCCCCATGGATGGGAGCCATCGAACCTATGTCATAGACTCGTAATTGAGTACGATACCCCGGTTCCTGGCGCTTAAAATAGCTTTGGGAAGAAACGATAAAGGAGGAGGTAGAGGAGGCCCATAAGAACATACTGGAGAAATCTTAAACAGGAGCTCTTTTCATGGCCATGTACCAGTGATGTATCATAGCTTCATACAAGTTGCTGAAGATATCTTCAAAAGGAATACAAAACTCAAAGCATAGGGCATATGAGTATAAATTGAATAGGTCATAGGACACCAAGGAATAGAGGGCAATGAAAGTGCAGACACCATAGCTAAAGCACAATCTAAATAAAAAGAACCTAAACAAGTAAAAAGTATATACAGAAAATTACATCTCACCAGTCTACCATTCAATTTGAAACTAAAGACAGACTATGGAAGTAGTTGGAGGAGTATGCTGGAAAACTGATGTCAAAGAATGTTAACCCCTACTTAACCCTGAACAAGTACTAAGTAGCAAGAGGGTACCAGTTCTACATACACCACTATTATATCCCTAACCTCCTGCACTACTACCAACAAAGCAATTTTTGCATATGCAGTAAACTACAATCAGGTGAGCACTATCTAATGCTCTACCCCTCCACCAAAAACCTATAAGTGCTCTACCTAGGAAAAGACCTCAACCAGCCCCTCTATGTAATAAATTGTGGTCATGTACTTTCCTACTTGTTGTAATCTCCTTATATTTCCTTTCGTCAGTAATGCTCTTTGGAATTCCACATTGGGAATCATAAATTATCACTCAGTCATATATAGTCACTAATGTTAAGCTGTCTGCCTTGCAGAGGTCATGAGAATAGTGTTTAGATTGAATGATATATGGAAAAGAGTTATATAGACAAAACAGGTTTTACAGAGACTGCTCTAGAAGGGAGGCAGTGCTCTTTGCCATTGGTATAAAAGAGAAGGAAATCTTGTAGTCCTGTATTTCTTTTCTTTCTTCTTTACTCAGTATCTTAAGTATACACCATAGGTATAAAGAGTTTTTCCCCCAAACCTTCAGCACATCATTGCCTCACTTAATGTGCACCTCTTGAGTCCTTCTAAGAGAGTTGTGTATCTTATTCCATTGTGATTTACCACTAAACCCTGATACAGACTAAGCATCAGTTGTATTGCTGAAGGAGTTGTCCTTTACACTATACTGCATCTTTTCAGAAATCACTATCGAAGAAGACACATGAGAGTTCAGGTGATATTAGATGTAATCCCCAGTTGATTAGAACTCCCAAGAAGAGGCACCCCAGTTTACTATCGAGGAAATCACCAGGCATTACAAGACAAGAACCTGCTTCCTCCAGAAGAGCCTAAAGATGTTTCAATCCCACCCCCCAGAAGAGGAAACGCAGAGTCTATTTCAACCTAGAGGTTCCAGCTAAGCCAGCACAGAGAGTAGTATTACCAAAGGTATTTCCTGAGAGATCGTCAAAAGCTTGGAAAGTTTGGTGTAGCATCTGCTGCTGCAAAGTCATCCCTATCAACCACCACTTACGCTATAAGACTAAGGAATAACAAGAGCTTAAGAAAGCAACTAGGCCACAGTGGAAAGAAGGTTTCTGTGTTAGAAACTACGATAGGCAGATCCACAGATTCTTCTGCAAAGACTATCACTGCAATAACCATTGGGATGACAGAATTTACTTCAACCACTGAGCACCAAATACTACAAGTGGTAACAGTCACACCAGACCCAGGGAAAGCGCTAGGGCTACGCTTGTACCTGTAGTCAGATACCGATGCTGTAATAGCAAGTTTTCTGCTAGATGAAGAATTGGAGGACACTGCCCTCAAATTCCGAGAATATCTTAGGAAATCTAAGGTTGACAACCTTGCAGTTGAAGTCACTATTCTCCCAGACACAGCTAGTACACCATGAGAGCAAAGATAAGATTGTTCTCTATCTGTACAAGGATGATCTTATTGTGCTACATCAGAACCATCCCATCACCCCAGTCCAGCTTCACAAATTCAGAATCCTCCTACTCGCCATCATAGACCCTAGTATCTATGAGTTCCTGACAGTCAAAAGGTATAGGCATTTGTCAATGTCTACCAAGGAAAAGCTTCCAGACCTACCTGAGGATATAGAGGAGGCATATCCTATCCCAGACTTAGAAGAGCTATAGTTCTGGCAAGATATCTATAACCTCAATAAGACCTAACCTGTCCCACAGTACCAAAGGATTAGAAACTGGATCAGAGAGTACTACAATTCCAGTATCAATCAAGAACAAGAAAAATGACGACCTAAGACAATAGCGAGTTATAGATCAGTAGCAAATCGAAAACCTTAAGAAGGAATGGGTACCAGAAAGTGAACAACTTCAGAATCTGAGGTGAGAATAGATTACACTTCAGCTACTGATCGATACCCTACAACGAGAACTAGAAGAGGAGTAACAACAAGTATGAGAAATACCTAAGCTAGCAAAGGTAAAGGACTCTGACGTGTTCAATGGAAAGGATTGTACCCAACTAGACCTATGTATCACTAGGTGCATGGATAGCTTTAAGGTCAATGAGGATAGATTTGAGGATGAGGGCCACAAGATTAAGTAGGCAGCGTTGCTTCTAAAGGGACCGGCATAAAAGTGGTACATTACGAGGATGCTAAAAAACACCAGGAATGGAAAAGCTCATAAGGAAACATGGTCAGCTTTCGATGAGGCTATAAGGAAAGCATGTGATGACCCAGATAATGACAACACTGGTTACTGGTAGTTGGGGAACCTCAGACAAGAAAGGAATATGTCTGAGTACTGTGAAGACTTTAATAGTCTTGTATTGAATGGCAGTCTACCTAAAGAAAACAGGATGAAGCTACTCCTATTCAATAAAGGACTAATGAGAAAAATCTATGAAGACCTATCCCACTAGTCAAATCTCCCTAAGACATACTAAGAGTTTACACAACTGTGTATCCAGTTAGAAAGTCAGCTTGAGTTATTCCTAAAAAAGGAAGAGAAACCTATGAGCAAGCTGCAAGAGTAATAGTGGAAGCAAGGCTTAAAAAAACAGAACAAGTTCAGCAACTATTGTCAGAAGGGACAACACCAGGAAAAAGAAAAGATCACTTAGGAAAAGAGGGATCACTGCAAGAACAAAGGCATGTATTTCAATTGCAGCAAAGAGGGACATTATACCAGGAACTGTACAAAGAAGGAAACCAGCAAAGAATGAAAGACTACTAGTACGAAAGTGGCAACTGTTACAATTCAGTCAGGAAACTCCAATAGGCAGAACTAGATGGTGGTCTAGCTCTGAGGAAACCTGAAGGGAAAAGCCTTACCCAGAAAGCTGCTAGAACAGGAAAGTCAGAAATATTTTCAGAAGGAGAACATTTGATAGTCCAAGTAACATTGAATAATACTGTAGAGTGTTATACCTTATTAGATACAGGGGCAACCTGTTTCCCATTTATGGACGAAACATTTGCACAAAGAAACAGTTTCATTATGTCAAAGTTAGAGACCCCAAGGACCTTGACAGTTGTCGATGGAAGACAAGCAAGTAGCAGAAGAATCAACAAGGCTACCAAAGTGCAAATCTGGGTTAGACCAAGGAAAGAACAAGTGTTGTTCTACATTATGAAGTTAGCAGACGGTCCTATCCTATAAGGATTGCAGTGGCTATAGCATAAACAAGGGCAATTAGATTTTAGGAGAAATCAGCTCAACATCCTGGAAGAGGAGGGTAGAAGTAGAATCAATATTACCACTATTGGAGCAGTACCCTTTAAGAAAATGGCAACAAGAAAAGACAGCAACCTGTATGCCATCAGTGTTATAGAATCCACTGAGGAAAGGGAGGCACCAGAAATAATACCACTAGAGAAATTGGTACCAGAGTAGTACCATGGATATTTGCACCTCTTTGATAAAGAGAAAGCATATGTATTACCACAACATCGAAAAATCAATCACCGGATTCCACTAATCGAAGGAGGTGAACCACCATGGTTACCTACCTAAGGACTATCAGAGGTACAGCTGCAAGTGATAAGGAAGTACCTAAAAGAGAACCTAGTGAAAGGATTTATCTAGGAGTCACAGTCTCCCGCTGGAGCACCTATATTGTTTGTGAAAAAGAAGGATGGATCACTCTACCTATGTGTGGATTATCGAGGACTCAACAAGGTCATGATCAAAAATCGCTATCCATTGTCGTTAATGTAGGAAACATTAGAACTGTTAAAAGAGGCAAAAATCTATACCAAGTTAGATCTGAGATAGGCATACAATCGATTAGAATTGCAGAAGGTGAGGAATAGAAGACTATATTCTCAACCAGGTATGGTCATTATGAGTACAAGGTTATGCCTTTTAGTCTCACAAATGCAATAGCAATATGCCAAGCATTCATCAATGACATCCTAAAAGATCATTTGGACATGTTCTGTGTTATCTATCTCGATGACATATTGATCTTTTCGAAAACCATGGAAGAGCATATCAGCTATGTGCAAACAGTTTTGAGAAAACTAGGGAAAAACAAAGTTTATTGCAAACCCAAGAAATGTGAATTCTATATCTAAAAGATAGAATTCCTAGGATATATCATCTCCCCAGAAGGCATTACTATGGATAACAAGAAGGTATAAGCAGTACTTGGATGGGAAACACCAAAGTCAGTAAAGGATATTCAGATGTTCCTAGGATTTGCAAACTTCTACCGAAGTTTTATCGAAGGATACTCAAGA
Organism: Phymatotrichopsis omnivora; assembly: GCA_016880775.1. NCBI lineage: Eukaryota > Fungi > Ascomycota > Pezizomycetes > Pezizales > Rhizinaceae > Phymatotrichopsis > Phymatotrichopsis omnivora. Next base: position 18,434 of record JABYPW010000633.1, read on the forward strand.
GTAGTATCAGCGATCACAAAATTATTGAAAAAAGACTAAAAATTTGAATAGATGAAGGAAGCAAACACTGCTTTTATAAGTCTCAAAGAAGCATTCACATCAGCACCAACACCGAGAAACTTCAACCAAGAAAAACTGGTTATTGTGGAAATAGATGCATCGGATCATATGGCAGCGGGCATCCTTTCCTAAAAGTTCTATCATAACGATGGAAAACAAGTTTTGCACCCAGTGGCATACTTCTCCAAGAAGTTCAACCCTGCACAATACAATTATCCTATGCTTGATAAGGAACTGTTAGCAGTCATTTTCGCATTTTCGGAGTAGGAACGACATATTGCATATTTAAAATTCCCACTTAAAGTGATAACAGATCACAAGAACTTAGAATACTTTATGACCAAGAGAATGTTGAATCACCAATAGGCAAGTTGGTCCGAGTTCCTGTCAAGGTTCAACTTTTAGATATGCTACTGACTAGGGAAACAGGGAGGAAAAGCTGATTCTTCAACCAGAAGATCTGGAGATATTCCAAAGGAAGGGGATGAATATCTTGCTTATCAGGAACATATGATCATCTAACCCTGCCCCTGGGACCCTGTATTACAAGTGAGTTCAGAGCTGCATGTCCTCTCAGCAAGGGTAGAATTAGAGAGAAATCAAGATTTCAGAGCGAGAGTCAAAGGGTCTTATAACAAGGACCCTGCTATAAAGTCTATCCTGTAGGCTCTGTGGAAAGGAGAAAAGTCTTTGAAATGTGCAGAACTGTCAGATTACATGATCAAGGAAGGATTGTTATTGTATAATAACCTAGTCAGTATCCCTGATGATCTGGACCTAAAACTGGAAGTACTCCGACAGAACCATGATCATATAGCCACCGGACACTGTGGAAGAGCCAAAACATATGAGTTGGTAACAAGGAACTATTTTTGGCCAGGATTATGGAAATACATCAGCTGATACATCAGCCACTATGAAGCATGCATGAGAGCGAAACCTGTCAGATATACACATTTTGGCACTTTGAAGCCTCTGGAAATACCTGAAAAACCTTAGAATTCGGTATATATGGACTTCATAGTGGGATTCCTAGCAAGCAAGGAATATGATAGAATCCTTGTAGTAGTGGATTGCCTGACCAAAATGGCACACTACATCCCAACAATGGAAAAGGTATCAAGTGAAGATGTAGCAACCCTGTACCTACATCACATATGGAAACACCATAGGTTATACAAGGACCTTACCTGCGACCGTAGTACTCAATTTGTCTTAGAATTCTGGAAATCCCTGTGCAAGGTTTTGAAAATCAAAAGCAATCTCAGCATGGCATACCACCCTCAGAGAAATAGTCAGACAGAAAGAATGAATAATATCTGCAGATCTACTGCCATTACCAATGGGAAGATTGGGCATCCCTGCTTCCCCTCATAGAGTTTAGCTACAACAACCAAGTATTGGCAACTACAAAAGTCAGCCTATTCTATGTAAACTATGAATATCACCCACAGTTTGCGATAGACATAGCCCTTAGGAGAAGGTCACACACCCCTGAAAGTGTCAAGCATCTCACTACCAGGCTACAGGAGGCGCATGACTTATGCAGGGCAGAGATCGCTTATGCACAAGAAAGTCAGAAGGAAGCAGTAGATCAGTCAAGCAAACTGGTACCTAGGATAGAGGTTAGAGAAAATGTTTGGCTGAATGCTAGGAATCTGCACACTCAGAGACCATCCAAGTAACTTGATCACAAAAGACCTAGTCCATCCAAAGTTCTAGTAAGAGTTAGAACTCAAGCATATAAACTCAAGCTTCCTTACTCTGTGAAGATCCATCCAGTCTTCCACATCTCTCTACTACAGCCAGCAAGCAAACATAAACAAGTTGTAGGCTATCAAAATCCTCTACCTCCTCTGATTGTCATTGAAGGAGATCGAGAGCATGAAGTTGAGAGAGTTCTCGACTCTAAATGCCTTTGAGATAGTACTCTTTGCTACCTTGTCAAATAGGTCAGCTACTCCAAGCCTACATAGGAGCCTTCCTAGTACCTTGAGCACTCCCAGGAGTTCATCAATGAGTTCCACCACTGCTTCCCCAAGAAGCCCAAGTTATGATGTAGATGAGTAAATGATGGAGATTGCACTGTCCCCTACCATGGTGGTACCTATTTTTACCTAGTATGGACGAATCTATACCTCTCCTGAAGACAGTATAGTGAAGGAGAAACCCCTCAAAGACCCTCAAGCATTGGGTCTTCAAACCATTGCCAACTAGAGTTGGGCACCAGTTTTGTCCTAAGAAAAGCCTCAGCCCGAGGAGCTGCCACTTTATACTCAAAAACCGCAGTTTACCTTAAACCAATGATTCCAGCAATGTGAAAAATAGGTCTTACCACCTATTTCCCCTATATTGCCCCTTGGTTTACCAGTGATGAAGGTGGTCCCTGAAAAACATTATTGGCAGTATACACCAATATCGAAAGTATCCTCCAGTCATAGTGGATATACGCCCCCACCAGCCCCAGCAGTTCCTATTGATCCCCAGCTCCTGGAGATCAAGGAGAAACACATACCTGAGCCTCCACCAGAGGTAGCTGAATGTGATTCAGTAGTGTGCTAGTATTGCCCACCAATGCCCCTACATATATAGCTTGGAAATATGAGGGAAAAATTACGCTGTATAGTGGAGAATGTAAGAGATGACAACCTGAGAGAAGTATTCCTAGCTGTCACAGGAGTTCCAGCTTAAAGAGGGGGATACTGTAATGAATCATGGGCATGTACTTTCGTACTTGTTATATTCTCCTTATATTTCATTTTGTCAATAATGCTCTTTGGAATTCTGCGTTGTGAATCATAAATTATCACTTAGTCATGTTTGGTCACTCATGTTTAGCTATCTGCCTTACAGAGGTTATGAGAACAGTGTTTAGATTAAATGATATATAGAAAAGAGTCATGTGGATAAAACAGGTTTTACAGAGACTACTCTAGAAGGGAGGCAGTGCTCTTGGCAATTGGTATAAAAGAGAAGGAAATCTCGTAGTCCTATATTTCCTTTCTTTGTTCTTTACTTAGTATCTGAAGTATACACCATAGGAATAAAGAGTTATTCCCACAAACCTTCAGCACATCATTGCCTCACTCAATGCATACCTCTTGAGTCCTCTAAGAGAGTTGTGTATATTCTTCCATCATGATTTACCCCCAAACCCCAATACAGACTGAACATCAGTTGTATCACTGAAGGAGTTCTCCTTTACACTCTATAAAGATACAGGACTATAGAAAAAGCTAGTGGGAAAAGAAGTAGGAAAGTACCCAGACAAACAACCCTCCCCTTCCCTCATAGTGCTAGTGTAAGAGAAAGAATACAGAAATGGGAATTTAGATTTCAGTGAACTTTTCTTTTTTGTCCTATATATTTTTGAAGGCTTCTATGTTGGCACAAGTAGGTACAGGATAAATTCTTTATTTTTATTGGAAAGGGTTATCTTCTTTCCTTTGGTTATGTCTCTACGTTTAGTTAAGTGTAAATGCCCTACTAGAAGAAAAGAGGGAAGATATTAAACTTTAGTAAAGGGAAAATAAAACCTTTTTCTTTCTTTTTTTCCCCCCAATACCCTGTCCATCTTCACTAACACATCTAGACTAAGTGACAACTACTAGGTAGGCTTCACAGCAGTCTAGTACCTCAATAGAAGAGAAACCAGGAAGACGGTGAGGCCCCTTAGGACCAAAACATACATTTTTGATGGAGAAGTAGAAGGGATTAGGACTACCTTCAAAGTAGCAGCCACATATACCTAGATATACCCTTGGTTAAAGAGGTGGTCATACTCTCAGACTCTGAGGTAGATATTGTAGTGGCTACTAGCCCACTCCCAGCTCCCACCTAATAGGTCACTAGAGATATATTAAGATCAAAAACATGGTATCTATGTTAGGATTGAATAGGTGCCAGGCCACCAAGGGATTGAAGGCAATGGAAGACTAGACACTCTATTGAAACTGTAATCTAAATAAAAGGATCCCAAATAAGCAAAGAGTATAGATAGGAAATAGCAGCTCACCAAGTCCACCATTTAGTGCTAAACTAAGGATAAGTTATGGAAAGAATTTGAGGAAGATACTGGAAGACTAGTCAAAAAAAATGTCAACCTCAACTTAACCCTCAACAAATACTAAGCGGTAAGAGCATACCAGTTCTAAATGGGTCACTGTTATATTCCCAACCTCCTATACTACTACAGATA